>JAQBSW010005807.1:0-54103 GCA_029291075.1 Eudiplozoon nipponicum | reverse complement strand
AGAGAGTTTGAAAAAAGGAAGCCAATCAATTGTTTGCGTCACCTCCAGTTCAAGATCAATGCCTAGACATGCTTATTCTGCTTGCATAAATCCCGCTGCAATTTGTTTATCCACAAGGCTTCGTATATGGCTAGCTCCCTTTTGTGAATGTATTTAGTAATTATTTTAAATGCTACGTCTGGAAAACATACGTGTGATGTTTCAACGATGTGTTGTGCAATTGCAGACGTGTATTCACATGGAAAGGGTACAATGAATTTTATTAAGGCTCGCATTTCAAAAGAATATAACTAAGTATAATAAGAACATCAATTGTGTCTAGTCTGAAATTATTAGCTAGAAAAAAGACACAAAGCAAGATCACGTCATCCAAATGACTGCACAAATTAACTCGCAATATTTGGTTTGACTTGAGACAATATAATCTCGTAACATACCGACATGTCGTAGTAAAGCGTAATATAAAAAAGGCATGCTAACAAAAAACAGCGGAAATTACTCATTAAAATGTGATAGCTGTAACTCAAAAAAATTTACCAAACCCATTTTAATTAACCAGTAGCAAACTTAATTGAAATAGTTTTATCATGAATCGCGAAATCAATGAGTGGTTCCTTAAATGTCATTTATAAGAATGGCAAGAATTTCTAAAAGTGATATTCGTGACTACATTGAAATTGTGTAATCTAAATTTCCCGTCAAGTACAATGTATGCGATACTACTAGAAGGCGAGAGCAGAATTTATGATTTTCCTTTCATTTTTGTGCATTTCGGTTTGTTTCTCGTTCGTCAATTTGTCATCGTGCAACTGGTCAAATAAAGTGCAATTGATGTACATCTCAAGTTTGAAAATTTTTTATCCTTACCCGCGACAGGATGAATTTGCCGCATAACAGAGTTAGTATTACTAAGATAAATAGATATCTTGGTATACTATTAATAGACACAACGCCGAATCATAAGTTATGAAAAGAAATTCTTCTAGTTATCTAAGTTTATAATGGCGAGTGTCAACTCAAAACACATGCATACGTAAATGCACATTTAGGTCTCTCACATTAGGTTCTGAAGAGCCTATACCATTAATGACGAATTTGCCAGATGACTTTTCCAAGGTCGACATATCTAAAATACATTACATTTAGTACAGAAGCGCTTTCGTTAGGCCTAAGAAACTGAATTATTTTAGCAATTGAATACAAGAATTAATTTTGTTTATCCAATTGTGGCACATCTGTGCACTATATTTTTTTTAAAATTCACAGCGGAGAATAATATTATAGCATATAGCCAAACCTGACCATCTGTCGAACGAGCATCGAAGGATTAAATCCGGTTTACAGCAAATTGAAACAGAAGGCATAAAAATCGAACATTATTAACATAATCCGTAATCGAAATCAAACAAATAGAATAGAGGTTAATACAATAATTTGTACATCCCTACTTGCACACTCAAAAGCAAGAAATATATATATATATACCGACGTGTAGGATCAAAAGGTAACCTAGTCTGTTGTCTTCAAAGGCGGAAAAGCGGAAGCAAGCTACCGCAGATGGAGCTGAAATTGAGGCCTCAAATGTTGAAGGCTCTTTGTACGAATATGGGGAAAGACAAAAATTTTCGCGTACCCGTCAGAGAATAAATAAAAATAGTGCCATCTCAAAGTCTCTAATTTGATGTCGGTTAGTGCCTTATAGGCCTGTGTTTGAACAGTATAGGCAAGAGGAACGCGATTTATAACGCTATGCAACGGAAAATCGATCACGCTAAACCACGAATGGTGCACTCACAACTGGTTTTGCTGGTCTGCAACGCCAAACTAGATCACAACTGCGCGGGAGAGGAGTTGTCGGAAGCTGGAACATGGCTGAAAAAATCTGCGATAACAGTATCCAATTTTCCATTATACTAACTGAATTTTACAGAACTACAAGCGGCATATTACAAGGCAATGCAACAGAACCCGTACAAATGGGATGATAACATTTCATCTCACTCAGATCAAACAAATTCTAGTAAGAAGAAGTTGTAGTATCTTAAATCCAGTATGCGGGAGGGTCACACTGTTGTTGAAAAGGATGCATCATTAACCTAACCCAGCTTAATGAGGTTGCCTATGCAATCTTTACTGAGGTAAATGCTACACTACCTGGAGTGAAAATCGGTAGTAGTGACCGGGTGTTGACCTCGTATACGCCATACTGTTACGAGTGCAAAAAGGACGAATAGTTTTAGTGTCATTAAGTATGCTAAAAAATGTCATTTCGTTACGATCTAAAGTTAAAGGCATCAAAAACGGTTGTTATGGTTAATTGTGATCTGGAGCCTATGATCGTGCTAAACGGTCAGAAAATTCGTTTGCTTAGAATTTCAGGCTGCTGCCGAGATTTTAAGACGTATCAGCTTAGTGTTTGTTGCCTTTGGAAAATTGTGCAAACCAATTTGGAATTGTCAATCTATTTCACGAAGCAAAAACATTAAGGTCTTCAAGTCAAGCAAACAGATATAGACTGAAGAGACATGATAGACAACTGTCAGCGCCTAGACAGCTTTGATAATCAACATATTCGGTCAATTTTGTCAGTTTATTTACACCTGAGAATCAGGAGGAATTAATCAAAATTAAATGTGATGATTAGAATAGTTCTAAACGAACGTTTGTTGACGTTCAATCGCCATCACACCGTGTTATGGAAGGTCGATTATGAAAGTTAGGCCACTGTTTAAGAAGGCCAATGCTACATCCTGCTCACCAGGTCACTGATGCAACTCAAGTAGATGACTGGAGTTGCAGAAGGCCAGCTACTTTTTAACCGGATATTACTCTTCGCGCATTGTCTTTTAACAAACCAAAAGATAATTGAATGAGAGAAAATTTGTGAGAGTCTAAGCGCTGACACATCACCGAGGAGAGACCAGGTTAATTCTTCCTCATTGGCATAGGCACTGCTTAAACTCACCGTGTTGGAGATCTAGATCTCCATTTATTTATGTATATGTCAACAATGTAGCTGATTTGGGGCGTAGATCCGAAATGAATAAGCACACAACTGTAGGTGACAGAATTTCATATTCACTATGTATGTATGTATAGAGGCTATATTGTGTACGTATGCACAGTATTTTGTTAAAAAATATACGCATTTAAGCTAACAATGTAGAAGGTGTGGTGTGCATTGATAGATATAAATCTTGGCTTAAATAATCTATAAATTATTTTCTAGTTATACTTTATTAATTGGCGATGAAGAACTTAGTGCGTTGGTGAAATAAGGAGCGCGAATTTTGAAAAATACGACGGCGTTCCGATCGAAATACCAATCAATAAATCTCAGGAATTTTTTTCAGGTAAGTGTGTTATAACGACTTCATCGAAAAAGAAAGAGCCTATTAACAAAGTAAATAAACTGGTTGTTCAGGCTGAACAAGGTAAATACTCTTGGTGCTGTACGAACCCACGTGAAACTGAGTAGGCCAAGCCAAATAGAAAAAGCATAGAAAATGAACTGAAGTCGCTTGGTTTACCAAAGACAAGAATGTGAGATTTGAAAAATTTGACGATAACTGCATGCATCGACATACAACTAGTAATACGTACTACAAACGATTAGCGAAAGCCTTTTAATTAAAAAAACCTTTTCGGACTCTACTGTAGTCATGATACCTACCATCATCATCGTCGTCATAAAATGTCCCATAACGATCATCGTTCTCAGAGTCAGACTGTACCCCGATCGCACCACCTCTGCGGATGCTCGATGTTGTTTGGTTTCGCGGCCTTGACGTGCCACCGCCTCGAGCTCTGCCAGCCGAAGGTCGTTTAGTCGAATTCTTCTGCTTGGCACCCGGAAGTTTTCTTTTCTTAGCTGTAAAAAGCGTAAATTTACATAGTGACTATTTTAATAACAAAATTGCGCACACACAGCAATCAGATAGTAACCAAAATGACTGTCACTGCTAGGACATACAAAGAAAAATGGAGATCGAGTTTGCGTAGAGTTAGCTCCAAAAGAACTTATGCCAATAAGGAAAAATTTTATGAAGCTCTTCCTTAGACCTTGTTTTCCACTGATTCAATTGTTTACTGGTTAGATTTTTTTACTGCGGCTGACTCCTTTTGGAGGATAAGCCGGCTCCAGTGACATTTCATGGAGTTTCTTGGGAATTTGGTACAAGTGGTGTCCCTTCACCACTTACTTACTGGTTAGATATCAAACTATGTATCATGAGCGGGATACCTATTTCGCGAACAATAGTGCATGGCCACGATATTGATGGTCAAAGTGATGCTACGTGGAAAAACGGTTGAATGGAACTGGTCTGCTGATGATTATATTCGTCTTTTGTTTATACCTTCTTACAAGAAGCATCCAATGACCTAATTGAAATCAATTGAATTCAACGATTTACAATGCTATCAAGGCGTTGAAAGACATAGTCGGTCATCTCTGTATTGAAAAGGAGGATCGACAGGATACTCAACTTGAAGACTATGACTTGGTGCTAAATCAGTTAAACGGACGACTCAAAAGTATTTTATATATGTCAAAAGCGGCTGCAGCAAGGTTCACACGATGAAATCCCCGATAGTAGCCGACCCGCCTCATGTCACCAGTGATTTTAGATGTTAATCGGAATTAGGACAATATTCTGCTCAATCCTTGGCTCCGAGTCAAGATTGGCATAACTGTTTTCTAGGCGTCAAGTTTCAGACCGAAACGGGTGGACAACTCTTGAGCGAAATTTAGGATTCCTCACTCCAGATTTCGGCAATCAGCTTAAACAGACCCTATTGAAATATTAAGTAACAAGACCGATTACAATTTATTAACAAGATCGATGTGTCACTATATCGCAAAACACGGATTGATTAGATATTTTCAGTACTTGATCGTCTTCGCTTTAGAAACCGGAGATGCTCGTTTACACTGAAAAAAACACTACAGATAATGTGTCGAAACTTAACGTATAATTCAATGAGGTTGATAGTCTTTAATGCTGCTTCCATCACAATTGCAACGTTACGCCAGGCATTATCTCAAATTTACCATGTGACTGAGAATAAACTCTTTTCAACACTTACAAGACAGCAAGTGATCGTCTCTCCGTTTGGCAACAGATAACGCCTATTAAAGAGGTTCGGCGTTGATAACTGTAGCAAAAAATTTCTCCGATTTTATTGTCGGAAGTCAAGCAGAAGCCTATTTGAGCTTATATTTTAGAGCGCTACAGATGTTGACCATTATGCTATCATTCATAATTACCGATAGCAAAGCAGAAGTAGGAGTCAATAACAGTGTCTTTCCCATTTGTATCCGATATCAGTGCACAAATTCTCGAACAGAATACGATCCGTTGCTTGAAGCCCAATTTTAACCGTAATCTGGTGGGCAGAAGACTGTTTACATATATAATGATTTAATCAATAGAGCATTAATGGTACTTTTTCTCATCTTAGACGAAGGACAAATATCGTACGCTTGCCATAACAAGATCAATACGAACATGATGACATACCACATTCCCGGCTGCATGGTTTACATAGCTACGCTTTGTTGAATATTAAATTCCGTATTGTCAGTTAAAAGGCGGTCTCTGATTAGATTCACTGACAGTGTCAATACACATATAGCGTGTGCCTCCAATAGCTTCTGATAAAAAGAGAGATATCGACGCAAACAAGACATGACGGCCTCTAATAAGAAGAGAAGGAGCAAAGGCGACTTATGGCACCTTAGCAAAAATAAATATCCCGGGCAAATGGTATTCGATAGTCTTAGGCGGCAGACTATTTAAGAGAAGGAGGAGCATAGAGAAGCCACGGAGAGGATTGGTGCTCGTCGGCCTTGGATAGCAGGCAATCTAATAGCAGGATTGTAGTAGTGCAGATAGTCAGGGTGAGTGTCTGGCTAAATCGATGTATAGTAGTTCAGATGCCTAGCTGAGTGAGTAACAGACTCGTTAATTATCTCAAAGCAGAAATTCACCTACATTATTTAGACGCGTATTCTGCTTTTACTAAGTGTATATATTTTGTATGCTTGTTGATTGATCGCACATATAAACTATTTCGTCACAAATTAATACAAGTTTAAACTAGATTTCATCATTTGAACTTTGATCTATGGTGTGTGTACATTTATTAGGCTTTTTCATAATTATTTAATCACATAGATTGGCGGAGAAAGAAAGTCGCGTTAAAACCATTTGCAGTCTTCTTATATGAATTTTTCGCTTACATGTTACAATTTAAAATATTTTATTTACACTTGACAGTGAGGCTGTATAAGCCAAAAATTATTTGCGATTTATCAGTCCTTAAATCGTATTAATAAAAGCCTTAACCCGTCTTTTTCGTCACTAAGACTGAGACAGACGTTATAATCTAGTGTGGCAAAGGTAAGGGGCTTGCGGTATAGAGGGTAGACCACGTGGACCGGCAACTATAGGATGACGGATCAAAAGGCGTTTACCAAAACAAGAATAATTGAGTACAAATAACGCAATCGTAACGAAAACGGACGCGCTTGTATACTTTTACAGACCAGTTAGCTGCGAGGTTTGGTTTGTTTATGACGTGATACAGTGAAATCAGCAAGGAACCTGTATTGCTGATGTCGCCTTGCCCGAATGCTAACTTGGCCATAATGGTGTTGTGGAGCGGTTTAGTTTGCCTCATTTCTGTGAGTTATCCCGATAAATTTACTCATAGTAGCAAGGTATTCCCCCCTCTCCCTCTCTCTCTCTCTCGCTCTCTCCCTCCCCCCCTCTCTCTCTCTCTCTCTTAAATCTCACTAATAGTTTGTCTAAATTCACTTATATACTTTTTTTCACTCCTTATGGTTATATTGCAGTGAAACATTAGTCACTTGATTTTTGTGTGGCTGGACATGATTAAATAACATATAATGCTTGCATGCTGCATCTGTCGACGCACAGTATAGAAAGGGTTGCCTAACCTGGTAAGTCTTGTCGGGCGGACATAGGAAAATAAGTCACCTAAGTAGAATTCACTTTATAAGATTCTGTGGAAAAAGAAATACCAGCCGGAAGTAATAAAGATTGTACTAAACTTAAAACCATCAATCAGAGATCGATCAATGCCTGATGGGTTTACCCATTCCGACAGTATAATGTACAAAGCCATACTCACGCCTGAGTTCCAAGTATAGCCGCCGAGCATTAATATTCGGTAAGCTGCAAATAAATTGCAAATAGCAAGTGACGGATAACTACCACTAATAATCAAATTTTCGACCATGATAAAATACCAATTGAAGCAAATTCTTCTGATTGGAAAGAAGACAGTATACAAAATAAGCAACTATCATAAATTGATTGATATTTGTTAACTGGATAGTGAATGGGACCAGATTCACATTAGGTAGTTTAACTTATTAAAGAACATATTTTTCTAAATAATTAATGAATAAATAACAATGATATGGAAGAATAAATTAAATTATTGCATTAATTATTCATTTATTGGTAATTTACTCGAGACAATGACAGAAATAAATGAGAAACATTCAATTGATTTCACTGCCCCATATTATCGATAACACCTGAACGAACGAGAAGCTGCGCGAAACAAGCGAAATACAAGTATTAGTGGAGAGTTCTGTTTAATTCGTCTAAATAGAGACAACATGTTATTCATCTAGAGATCAAGATATCCGCTTATGTACGTATGGTAATATGACATTTTATTACATCATCCGATTAGTATGCAAATATACTATAGACCACACTATATTGAAAAAAGTAAAGTGATGTGAATCAGCTTTTCGTCATTTCACTTAAAAGGACTGCTAGCAAGTTCAGTTAGTCGGATTGCACTCCTTACAAAAAAGGTGTATTAAATCAGCAAATTTCCAGACAGTAATATAGAGAAGAGAGAACGAGACATTGACTCCACAAGACCCTTATTCCTACATTACCAACGATGAGAGCCATAAATAAAATCTAATAGACTATAAAAATTTTTTTACAAATACGTACGAATGTATTTCATTAGTCTTAGCCAAGATCATGATTAAACCATCATTAGTTTCGCGATCGGTGATAATCATTCAAATCACGGTGGCGGTTTTGATATACCCCCCCCTATCCATTAAATAAACAAATTAATATATATATGATTTTCAGTATAAGCTGAGCCTTTTGTAATGTAGAATAGGTAATTCATCCAATAGGCCGGTTTCATTCTAATTAGAAATTGTTCAATACCGTCCAGAATTTGCCCCTGATAGGGCACAAACCTGGGCATATCTGTGACTCTAACCACTTAGCCACACTGCCGCGCGTTACGCACAATTTTCAGTTGTATACTAAATAATGTTTTGAGTTGGCATTTCCTTCAGGTGGAGCCTATATTACATCCCCCTAGATCTAAAGTTCAAACTAGATACCCCCAATGTTTCATTATAGAACATACACCACATTAAATTTGGAAATGGTATTCAATTGAAAATTTAAATAATTAAACGATCATTGGTTGCACAGGCGGGGATAATTAATTAAATCAAGGTTGCGATTTTGATATGAATACCCTTCCCATTGTGCTGAAAAATGTATATTTATTTTAACAATTTAAATAATTGTTATTACGGCCCGTGCAAACAATGATAATTTAATTTTATAAATATTCAATTCAATATTGTTTCCCAAGGTAGTGTCGTGACTGTTCTATAATAACAGATTGGTGGTGGCTAGTTGGAAATTTAGATATAGAGAAATGCCATATAGGCTCCACCCGAATGAAAGTCTAACCAAAAAATTGTTTATCCTACAAATGGAAATTGTGTGCAGCGTGCGGCACAGTGGCTCAGTGGTTAGAGCCCCAGACTTCGAAGCAGACGTACCCAGGTCCGAGCCCAGTACGCGAAAAATTGTGGACTGTTCGTGAAAAGTACCTGTCTACTGGACGAACATCTTTTTCCATATTGCACATTTCTCAGTTTATACTGACAAATGTATGTATATAATGAGAATGGTATACATTTCAAGATCAAAATCTTGATTTAAATAAAGGTTCATGGTTTGCAGCCGATCACACCCGCTATTATTTATACTCCTCTTACAACTAATATTATCACAACTGTCAGAGGTACTATCACTACTACTGGTACTACTATTAATGATACAACTATTGCTACTACTAATACGGATATTACTACTGCTGATGCTATCACTACTACTACAATACACACCATTATACCAGCATAATAGACTGATGCCTTACAACTCATAACCATTACATTCATAGTTATGCGTTTTTTGTAAATGTACACGTTTACCAGTTTCCGATTAAAGATTGAGTCTGTGTTAATATTACCCATTTTCATTGGCCTACCTAGTATAAGGAACTCTAACAGCGCCTTCACATCACAGGTATGGACAAACGAGTCACAAATACACACGCACCATTGAACCAACTGTAAGGTGCGGCAGGCATACAGAGTGTCAAGTCCAAAATTTACAGACAAATAATAATAGTTATAAGCTGTTAGGGATAACATTTTCTACCTGTTGATGATGCAGAAGTGGTCGGTTTACACTTTAATGCGGTTCCAGTTACAGTGAAGGATTTTTCTTGCTGGCTCTGTGCTTGAGACACACTTCGTTGACAGACGCCTTTTTGACGAAGTTGGTTATTTGTTTTGCCTTGTTTGCGAATATGGCTATGACTTCTTCGTTGCTCTTGGTAATCCGAGTCTTCTTCGTCGGGAGACGGAGAATCAATCGATAAACTACTATTGTTGCCACTAACTTCCTCTTTACCTTCATCCGCTTCAAAACCTTTACCATTATTTTCGGCATCTTCCTCACTGGATTCTGAAGTATAAATTACTCGCTTAAAACGTTCCTCTTTACCAGAAATTCGACCACGGCTCCTACTACCTAGTGGACCCTCATCTGATGAATAACTGTCCGATCGATGCTCTCTAGGTAGTTTTCTCTTTTTCTGATCATATTCTCTAGCTTTAGCAGATGGGTGCCCCGAGCAATGTCGAGCATCATTAGGCTCAGTCATCGATAATGATTTTGAATTGAAATTGCCTTCCAAGTGACGAGTATCCTGCCTTTTGTTTTGGCTTTGTGACATTTTATGGACTGCTGGTCGCTTTCGTCCAGCAACTGCATTAGCGTCGAAATCACTGAGACTTCCATCACTTTCGTATTCCTCCTCATCGACATCACTTTCGCTCTCCGTATACGAGGCCTTCGCTTTATTTATTGTGCTAACCTCACGTGGATTTTTATCATCAATTCCACGATTGACGCCCATTTGAAGCACGTTTCCAGCGTCAGAGTTAACCACGAGCTATAAAGTCAAGTCACAAAACAGGATGTGCAAATCACGCAGAAGAGTTTGAGGATAAATTAATAAATCTTAACTTTAGCATAATGTATAAATACCTTATCATCATAGAATAAATACAACCCTCGGATTTTAAAAATCAACATTGAATTACAAAACGAGAATAGGACAGAACCTCAGCTTTAATATATATATATATATATATATATATATATATATATATATATATATATATATATATATATATATATTGTTCTCCGATGATCATCCGAGAAAAGCAATTCGCATCGTTACGTGCAGTACATGACGGCATGTTTGCTATTCTGTGCGACTAGCTACAAAACATGGTTGGTGTTTACTTCACGTCCGCAAACGTAATTAATTTTTTCTTTCCACACGCGCTAGCAATAGTTGCTAAATTGCATAACCTAAATGAATGTAGTAAATATTGTTGCAGAAACGACGTGCTTGTTGATGCCCCAAATCATCGTAGTTAGCCGCCCTGTTGATTCAGGAGAGACAAGGCATCATTTCGCACATTGGAGGTATACACAATGCTGTGTTTTACGCCTACCAGTAAGTTTTCAGTAGTGATTTGATGATGACCAAGACGTTTGAATACGCGCCAGTACGTGTTACTAACACTATTTTCACATGGTGCTGCACGACTAGGAAACAATATATGGAAGCAATGTTCACATATTGTCTGCAAGCTCTACAAAAAACAACGAAAAGCAACTCATAAAAAGCAATTTAAATCTACTCACTTTGTTAGGTTGAAACAATGCTGTTTTATCAGCAGACGGCTTAGCCTCAGAAATATGACTTGTATTGTTTTTATCGTAACTCAATATGCTATTTTTACTCTTATTGGCTGAAGGAATGCTACCGTTGCAGAACGGGGGCGGCAAAGCAAGTCGTTGAGACGATAACACAGTTGATACAGTAGGGCCCGTTAATTTATCCTCCTTTTTTGGCGCGTTTTCCGAAGTGTTCACCTGTTTCACAGATTGTGGCAAAGAATTAAACTCAGGCCGAAGAGAGTGACATTTGTTGACACTGATGTTTGAAATTTAAAATAAAAATAAGTGATTAGACAGCAAGAATTTTGACTTAGAAACGGAGGCCACAAAATTGCGGCTTGACAACTGGCACGTTCTAGCCGCTCGTGCCGGATACTACGATTACTGATACTGCTATTACTATTGCTACGGCTGTTATTACTACTATTGCTAATAATAAGCAGCATTACTCCGGTATAAAATAAGGATGATAGTTATGTGTTGGATGCATATGAGCACAAGATGAGGGAGTGAGACCAAGCGTCTGACTTCACTTCATTGGTAAGCCTAGTACAAGAGCTCTGACAGAGCTTTATCGTCACCAGTGTAGCCCAGTGAGTCACAAAACACACACTATATCACTTTAACTGTACAATCCAGTCTACACTGATAGCTTATTGGCAAATTTGGGCGTGAAACTTTTCGGAGCATAAATAAAACCCTTACTCATTAAAAGGGTTTTCTTGACGCTTATGTGGAAACCTGCAATCAATTGAGGAAAGTTTATCGTTTCTCAGAGTTGGCTGTTGATTTTTGGAAAAAATTTTTATGACAACTCTATTGCTCTTGGTAATTTTAGACTTCTATGGTGTTGCAAAGAGAGCTACAAAAAAGCCTTGACCGTCAAATTGATCACAGCTTCCTCTGGGTCTCGTGCATGTTAGCGCAGTCAGCGATGTCATTTATCTACCAAATCAACTGCAACTTCAAAGTTTTTTTTTCTATGAGAGGATAAGTTGCATTTAGTAAGCCTAGGCAATATTTGGAACTTGCCAATCGCTAGAACAAGAAAATTTATGGCTGTAAATCAAACCCAATTTTTTTTCAAACTAAAAATTTGAATTATGTCAACTACAATAATTCAACCAATAATCTACAGAAATAAAAGATAATTTTTCATGTCGACAACTTTTCAGTGGATCACAGCATAAAAATATAGACATGCATGCACAAGAAAACATAAATAGATAGCTATTCTTTACTGACGATTGTTTCCAAGCTTCTGCACTAGATTCTACCCAGTGCCAGATTTGAGCACATTTCCGCAAATGCAAATGTTCCTTGGATAGTGAAAGTACAGTACGGAGTGATGAATTTGCCATTATTTAAAATAATATACATATTCGGAACAAAGATCGCCGGTCAACCTCTTCTAAGAATCAATCTACCCACCAGACGTGTGAGTGGGATTTGTAAACAGCCACCTACGACAATGACCCAGCCTATAGTGGCACATCGAAAAATGTCGGATATAAGTGATCACCACATTAATTTTGCTACTGATTAAGGCTTCCTGGCGCTCAACTCACAGTGACTTAAACTAGATAGAACGAATGTATGTTCACAAATCTACATAAGCAGTAGTAACGATAAAAGTATGCTTCAAACTTACTGGCATCAAAGATACCCGATGGCAATAAGATTGGCATGATCATCGCTAATTTATTGTTTATAGAAGATAACCAGGAGTTACAAAGTGGTTTAAATGGTTTAGAAAAGAAAAAAGCAATCAGCCTAATAGGTCCAGAAATCACGGCATAATTCGAGCAGCCAATTTCACGAAGGATCACAGATAGACGAATGCTTTGCTAACAGGTATCAATGCTCTGTTCAGCACGTTCTTAGGCTTCTGATCAAAATTGGCCATAATCATACTTTTTTTAGCGTTAATCATTACACCACATCGAGTGGACATGCTTTGAAATAAAATAATAACTTTATCGTGCTGTCTTATTTTTCTGCAAACAGCATAGCATCGTCAGTTAACTGAAAGTAGGCGTGCCGGCGATAACCATCGATTCACAATAGGAAAAGCATAGCACAGACCTAAACTACTGAAATAATGATAAAATTGGAAAAGGTAGAATTACAACACACCTCGTATAACGCTGGAACCAATCGAAATAAGTTCAGAAGGATCGCTACTAATGCGGACAAATTACAATGTGTCAGTACAACATAACTAAAGTAAACGAAAAAATTTTCCGCGACGTCATTGATAGACTACCATAAAATCCTGCGCCCCGAAGGCGAAAATGGCACATCAATCTCGAAAAGAATATTTGATGAATCGCAGATATCAGACGCTGGGCCGCAAAATGCGATAGAGCACATGCCTTTGGTGCACTCATTTCTTTTCCAGTAGAAATGCAGCCTGTATGGGCCTAATACGCCTCAATTTAACGTATCCACGGTTTTCTTTCATGATTGGTTGTTTTACACTCTCGGTTCCACAATGATTCGATTAATCCTCGTTTCCTAGTACTCGTCGAGTTCGGCTTCGTGATGCCTGAGTGCTGATTCGTACCCTCACTCCAAAGGCTTCCATACCATTCATAATAACCACTGAGAATGAGGTTAGATCTAATCTTGGTTGTATGACGTGTCGGTACGTTATTTCCAGTACCATCTTCAAAAATCTAAAAACACAAAGTACACTAATCACATTTGCTTAAATCTGGTTGTGTGAGTAGTGTACTGTGCGTTATTAGATTTTTGAAGATGGTATTGGAAGTAACGTACCGAAACATCATACAAAAAAGATTAGATCGAATTTCATTTCCAGTCGTTGTTACGAATGGTGAAGAAGCCTTCGGAATGAGGGTACGAATCAGCACCAGCCACCACGAAGCCGAACTCAACGCGTACTTGGAAATGAGGATCATTGCGGAACTGAGGATGCAAATCGACCACTCACGAAAGAAAAACGTAGATACGTTAAACATTTTTATATTAACAGTGATCAGCTACCAATAAGTTAAGCTCCAGTAATGTCAACAGCAACAAGATTTAAAAACCAAGGTTCTTACGATGGTAAGATGTATGCTCCAGTACGGATACAGTGTCATCTGTCACACTGATTATCGCATTTCAAGAAAACTGTGAGTGTTTGTAAAGCATATTGATAGAAACGATCAGAATTATTTTAAGTTCATCTCTTCATTAACAGTTAGGTTCATGATAACGTTATCTTAACAGCTGATTACGGACCGCCTGCCGACAGGAAGAAAATTTCTACGACTACGAACAACAAGCATACGTTTATATATATATATATATATATATATATACTTTTTTTAAATATAAGGCGATACCTTGTTGGTTTTAGAAGAGCAAGTGATGGTCGATCCGCGAAAGCAACATCAGGTCTTGATGCCGAAGTCGGAATAACATAAGAAGAGATTGAATCGCTGGGTGAGTAAAGAGTAGTGGTCTTCACACGTGGTCTATGCTGAACGGGTTGTCCAACACTGTTGTTTGACACAGGAGGTGTGGAAATACCGGAAGTGACAGCAAAACTCTGTCGATGAGCTTCATGATTAGATGAAGGTGTAGAAAAGTGGTCTCTTCCATTACTGGTTATAATAAAAACACATAAAATGTAATAATGTTCTTCTAGAGATGCAGAAAGTTCATGAAATAATTCACTCAATTTAGAAAATAATACACACAAATAAGTATCTGAGATATGATTTGCCGAAGCCTGTAGCAAATGCCACTACAAAGCCAGCGAAGAAGGATGAAACCAACTGTGCATATCATAACTACGATTTACCTTAGTTAATAATAATATGTCGTGGCCGGTCACCTTCTCTCTAACTTTCCCGTTATACGATTCTGGGTAGCACTATCTGTAAGTTAGAATACAATAGCCTATAAAACCTTGCATGTGATTAATATCACTGGTTAATTTTAATACTGTATAATCATTAAATTGTTTTGATTATTTAAAACGGATTTATGTAAAACATTAATATTAGACCTATTCTACTAAGTTAAATTTAATGTTTTTCGCTATAAAATGAGTTTTGGATGAATAACAATGATACACTCATAGTCAGAGATTAGCAAGGAAATCAGACGTCCGAAAGTCTGAAAACCTACCATAAAACCAATCAACTTCAATAGTAAGAAACGAGAGACAGACATTTTTCAAAAAATAAATAAACTGCAAGTACCAAATATTCATATTTGAATACAAACGGACGAGTCCCTGACCTAGTAGATAGTTTCCATTATAAACTAATGCACCCTCAGACTATGCAGCTAAAAAGTAACTAATTAATAATCTTGTCACGATACCAAATCTAGTTGCAGAATGAACACCTCTAAGGCGTCAGATTGGTGAACACAATTCAAAGAATCATTTAAACTTCAACACTGCCACCAAATTGTTAGCGATATCCAGCCAGCACTGATTTTTATCCAATGCTCGTTATGCCGGCGGTCGCCTACAGCCGAGGTCCACAGGACTGTGATGGCCAGAATAATGTGATCAGACACATTATTTTGCGGCAAGACGCAACATCCACGCAGATTATGAGCAGAGGACAATAAGCACCACTTATCATAATGTGATCGATTATGTTAAGATATAAATTAACTGTAGGATCTGCATGGCCCATTTTGCAACATCGTATGGCTAGATGCTCAAAGGCCAGCTTAACGAAATTGATGCTTATAAACATAAAATTTCGGTCAAAGCGCATCTGACTCGTGTTAGTATCATGTACCAATTCAACAAACATAGTGTTAGTACACCTTCCAGTCTTGGTACATGTATATATATATATATATATATATATATATATATATATATATAATACACAGTGAGTTGGCTTTCAAGTCGCAATGTCAAATTCTTTATAGCTCTGAAACTGGAGGTTTCCACATTCGTAAAGGACATTTTACCGTCGAATTGACCCTTATTTCTAGGTTCACAGCTGCACGAATGGCGACACCACTTTATTCGTAACGGCTTGTTTGAAGCTTACTGTGCGATCTTTGCTGAACAGGCACTCTTTACTTTTACAAAATACGCAGAAATGATCTCTTATTCAGGCTAACGTAATCTACTCTTTTTAACACGATAATATACGACAAAATTTACAAAATGCTTGATTTTATGCTATTTTAGTAAGTTGCATTTTGGGCTATTTGAACTATTAAATAAATTACGAATGCAAAAAAATTATGTATTTGCGCAATATCAATTTAAAATTCTGAGTATAGAATTCGTTTCAATGAACGAAAAGCATGATGTGACTTTTAAACTCGTACAACCGGCTGACCATATCTTATATATATTCCCATGATTTCAGGCTAATCTCACAACAAACAACAGGAACAAAGTTCCAATCATCTAAACCCGGTGCCAAAATTACGCTAGCAATACTATATTACTAGATTGATATATTTACCTAATACAAAATGACATATAAGAAAGCAATATACCATAAATAAGAACTGCTGCATAACAATTAAATCTACAGTTACATGTGGGCTGTATGACAGCATTAGATCGTCCATACAAAATAAGATTGCAATATCTAATGAATGAGATAGAAATCAATTAGTTTCATAAAATAATCCGTCACTGAAAAGTTCTACCTACCCGGAACTGGAGGCAGAGGACTGGTTACAGATGCAAACTCGAAGCAGGCAGATGAGTCTGGGACGATTTGGGAACTCTCGATTTCGCCGACATGGTTTGCAAACACCACAGTCTGCTGATTGCATACACCCAGAACACTCGCCGCAACGCTAAAGCCCGAAAGACAATAATGTTATGTCATAAATTAGAGAATATAGAAGGAATGTCCACAAGTAGAATTTCCTTAAATAAGGCAGACCAAACGCCTTATTTCAAGTCCAGTCCGCAGCAAATTGATGAATTCCGCATAAGAATGAAATGTTGCCAATATATATTAAACACTGCATAACATAGAGAATACAAGTAATAAAATATACCAGTTTCATCATTATAAGACACTCATCAAATATTTTCCACAAATGTCACGAACCGGGGATTGTTATATATCTTAACTGGTCATTTTAAACGTTTGATCTGAAGCGACGACGAATGGGCTTTCTCTGACAGAAAATGATCAAAAAAATAAATTGATGTATAGTTGAAGCTTACATATAGTGTGTGGCTCAAGTGGCGCAGTATATGAGTTACAAGATCAAAGCAAATGAGCCCTGGATGGAGCCTTGGCGGTGGAAATCCTGTCGAGTCCTTTGAATGCCAAATAAGGACGAAACTGGCTTAATTAAGGAGTTGCTCATTTTATACTGACAATATATATATTGCCAGTAGAAACTAAACACTAAACGAAGAATACCGGTTTGTCCCGGATGGGCGTCCTTCCATCATGTGGATTCTACATGCTATGGTTTAATATCTAAATCTCAAACGTCACCATCAAACTTCCAATACATAATCGACACCAGGCTCCTCCGAAAATAACTTAAATTGATTAATATAGCAAGTGCGATTCATCAAGTAGAACAGGATTGTCATTAAATGGAACTTGACAAGTACTTAGGTTTTGCGAACCTAGTAACAAATTAGTTCAGTTGTGACCAGAAGGATAAACCAAAGGCAGCATGAACGGAAAGTATAATCTCATTCACATTCGTTTCGTGCTTACTGGCGACTCATCAGTAGGAGCCGGTATTACGCCCTTTAACCACTATATATTTGGTAGAAGAATGTGGAATAATAGGACGGTACCGTCCATATATGCTGCCTTTGGTTTATCCTTCTGGTCACAAATGAACTAATTTGTTACTAGGTTTGCAAAACCTAATACATACTTGCATATATATTAGTTCTTCGCAACAAACAGTATTTAACTGTAATATATTGAATTGAATGATGTCATGCTTTCCGCGAAATGAGATAACTGATATCGATGAAGGCCAGAGTGTATGGTTTAACTGGAGTAACAGGTGTTCGGAAATTGTTGTAATTCTCAATTTGGGTGAACTTTAGCATAAATTTATATCCATCAGGTTGGTATCATGTACCGACTCGGAAACCATAGTGTTAGTATCCGGTACTCATCGATTTCAAAAAAGGTATCAGTTACTAACACAATAGCCATAGTGTTAGTATCCTTTACAGACTCGGTATATATATTATATAGTGTGAGTTAGCATTGAAGTCGTATTGTCGTTGACTTCAGATTATGTTAGCTTCACTATTACAGGTTTACACATTCGTCATATAGTGTGAGTTAGCATTGAAGTCGTATTGTCGTTGACTTCAGATTATGTTAGCTTCACTATTACAGGTGTACACATTCGTCTAGGAGATTTTACCGTCCTATTATTCCACATTCTTCTACCAAATATATAGTGGTTAAAGGGCGTAATATCGGCTCCTACTGATGAGTCGCCAGTAAGCACGAAACGAATGTGCATGAGATTATACTTTCCGTTCATGTTGCCTTTGGTTTATCCTTCTGGTCACAACTGAACTAATTTGTTACTAGGTTCGCAAAACCTAATACATACTTGCATATATATTAGTTCTTCGCAACAAACAGTATTTAATTGGCAAGTACTTGTCAGAATTGCAGCGACTGGAGCTCGAACCGGGGCACATTTGCTTCAAAGTCCTGCCAATCTTCAACTGTGCCACCGCGACCACAAACGGCATGCTATTTTCGGTTTTATACAAACTTGTGTTTTTAGGCAGCCATTTCTTCAGGTCTCAAGCAATGCCCTGTATGATCATTCTAAAGGAAATACTGACCAAAAATATAAATTGGAATACAACACAAAGTGCTTGAGGTGCGCGGCTTCTTCGGCACAGTGGAGGAGAAGCAGGTATGTGAAACAGGCGCGCCACGGTTCACCAATTTCGCAAATACTTGATGAATGGCCAATAAGGACGAAATTGTTGTACCTGAGGAATTGCATTCTCTATGCTGACAAAATATATATTACAAAATCATGGAATTATATTTTAACTTAATATCACTTTCCCAGCTGGCATGATGCCCGTTTAATAATGACAGATTAGAGGTTGGCTAGTTGACATTCTAGGTCCTAAGCGATGTCATATAGGACTCAAACGAAGGAAAAACCACAATTTTTCATATCACTGAATATTACATGTAGTGCGCGGCGTTGGTAGCACAATGGATGAATAACAAGACTCACGACAATTACGACAAGTACTTGGTGAGTAAACAATTAGTACGAAACCAGCCTATGGGACAGGTAGCATTTGTTAACTTAAACAATATTTAGTTAATACAGCACTATATATATATATATATATATATATATATATATATATATATATATATTACAAGCGACCATTTCGGGATAATTTATAGCACGCATAAGTCGGTAAAATCTTGATTCTTTTACATTTACAGGTGCACAGCGTGGTTGCTGCATTGATTGATTTGTTCTCACAAAGGAAAGCTTAATAAAGACGGGACCAGTCCCACAATATCCGCTTGCGGTTATAAGTGTATACTGTTTCACTAATCACCAGCTCTCAATAATCTTGTTATGCAGATCAGAGCATCATTTCGTTAAGGCGAACCGATAAATAAAGTAACCTGGATCTAATACACACGGAAAAAGGGTAAAGAAGATTTAATAAAAACTGCTTAACCAAAAACAATATTAATGACACAATGTTACCACAATTAAAAAAATATTGGTTACAAAAACAAATATTGTTTAAATGGTGTCATAGAGCTACATGCATCTATCACAGCCTTATTTATATTCAAATTCTACAAGGCACTGTTTACACTAATGATTGAGTATGACAATGTTTTCATGTGTTATTTTAAAGGAACACGAATTCAAAAATTCTAATTACTGTTTGGAAAATTCTTTCCCACATAAATCCCATAATTTACACACAGCTATTGGTTAAAACCACACTATAAATAGCAATCGGATTTGGATTTGACGACTAATTTCGAGAAAATCATTATTTCTATTCGACTCGTATCCTCGAAAAGTAATATAAATTCACAATTTAAACAGCTTATCAATAAAGTACATATACTTACTTTAGTATTGGTAGGTACTGATGCTGAAGTTTTATGGCATTCTTGCAGCGACGACGGAGGCGTTCCCGTGTTCTTTGAGATGACAGTTTTTTTGTATATTATTTCAAGAGTGGGATCGGCTCCTAGAAAACAGAATTTATGATTTAATTAATAGTCTGTCTTGCCAAATTACATTTGATACAGAAACAATGCAAATTTAATTTCTAAAAAAATCCGTGAGCTACTCCTATTTGTTTACATAATATGGTCATAACTCTGGCGACCAATCGTTTTTTGGCAATATTTGTATTCGTGCAAATTTTCGTCGATATGCTGATAAGATAATACAATAAAACATTGAAATTGCTATAATGACACTAATAACAGCATTAATGTATACAATTATACACACGAAAATTGGAATATACAAATGTTTAAATTTCATATATGAAAAAAGGGCATTTCGAAAATGATGTCTCAAATTTGAATTTTATGAAACATTGCAAAAACGCTTCAGTTATATAGTGGTTTAGTTTGCCTCACTTCTATGAGTTATCTATATAAATATACTCATAGTAACTAGGTATCTCTCTTTCTCATAAATCTCACTAATAATTTGTACGCCTGAATTATTTTTTTCGTTGTTTATAAAAAAATTACTTTTTTTATAGCTTCGCTTCTTATGGCAGTGAAACATTAGTTACTATTGGCTTTTATATGGCTGTGCATGACGATGTTGATGCTGATGATGACGTCAGCTATACGCACAATGCAATTTCAAGGAAAGGTAGCGAACAGCCGAAATATACAGAATATATACGAACTGTTAACTCTTAACAGCGGCTTTGTTGACAAAACTTGAATATGGACTTGCTCGTACACAGTGGAAACACTAAAGTAGCTATAAATGCGCAAAAATCTCTCCCTAATACACGCCTAATGAGTCTAAAGCACTTATTTCTTCATTGATGCATACCCTAAAAATAAAAAACACGCCAGCTAGAGTAAACAGATGATTTCAATGAGTGAAAGAAAATCTTAGCACATAAAAGCCATACAAAAATATTACTTTAACCAAGATTGCGATCTTGATACAACACCTGACTTATAATGTTAATACATTTGTCATTATAAACTAAGTATTGTATAGTGTAGAAAAGTTTGTTTTTGTTTTTGTTTACTGCGGCTGACTCCTTTTGGAGGATAAGCCGGCTCCATTGATTTCATGGAGTTTCTTGGGAATTTGGTACAAGTGGTGTCCCCTCACCACTCGGCTTTTTGATCGAGGACGCACCTCTAGCCTTTGCACATTCAAGCGCAGTCTGCAAGGCAGCAGTAAGTTGCATGGTTGCCGGTGGCTGTTGAGAGCTCATTCGCCATTCGGAAGTACGGGGTACTGTCCAGGAGTCCATTTAATCCTGTGGCTGTTGAACCCTTTTGTGGCGGGGAACACACGCCGAGTCATGGTGCCGTCGTCGGGCTCATGTGGTATTTTATAGGAGATCCGATTGCCGGTCGGAAATCCACCACACCCTGGTGACACCACTGCCATAGCCCCGTTAGCCCATGTACGATCGGCCATCGAGACATGGTTGACACCGTCGTACCACGTTGAGGAGGGGATGGATTTTACGACGGAGTGTAGAAAAGGCAATTAATCCGGTAGATCGGTTTGGATCTTATTCGAAACTTAGATTGTTTGGAACTTCAGGTTTAAAGGGATATTATATAGGCTCCACCTAAAGGAAAGGCTAACCAAAAAAACATTAGTTAGTATATAACTGAAAATTGTGTGTAGTGTGCGGCAGGGTGACTCAGTGGTTAGAGCAACAGATTCCGAAGCAGATGTGCCCAGGTTCGAGCCCTATCCGAAGCAAATTCCGGACAGTCTGTGATGAGTTTGTGCGCCACGATAGCTCGTTAAATTATAGTGGTGGCACTTTAGCGCTGTTAGTATATTATACTAGACAGGTTAATGAGAAGAGGTCAGACTAACAAAGTCTAGATTTCTTACAACGAATGGGCAATCGGGTAACCATTTATATTTCATGCATAATAATGAGTTTCATCTTTATGCAACTGTGAGGAATCAAAAGACTATGCCAATGTAATGCTGTCTAGTATTAGCATTAAGCGATTCACCTTTCCACAGTCAACATTAGCTTTACGAACATAAATTAGCTTCAAAGAAAGTAAGATGCAGATGATTAGAAATAATCCTCTTTAAATCAAATATGCGAATTTCAATTAAAGACATGTTATCGCCACCGACACAAATAATGATTGCTTAATTGTATATCTTCAGGAGTTCACTGTGTGTAAATTAAGAACATCAATCAGTTTCACACAAGGAAGTGTATTGGCCTTCCGCATTCGGCTCTATGTCGAGGAATACAAACTATAAATAATAATTGAATTTCCCTTTATTGTTACGATATATATATATATATAAATTATGCCTATTATTGTCTCCGATAAAAAAAATTTGCACTCCTTTAGCGGGAAGAAAACACACTCAGTGAATAGAAAATACGTACTTTTCAAAAATTGCTCGATAAAATTTTAGTAAGACTTAACTACACGCAAACATTGACTGAATTTTGAGTACACGTTGTTTACCAAATGAATGAATATGAGTTTGTTGGGATTTAGATCGAAAGCGGGACAGTTACCTTAATTTTTTTTAAATTTGGTATTTGTCGCATTGTGTGATATCTGGTTTGATTAAAATACACACATATGATTTTTCTTGCTTTGTTTAATTTCCTTGGCTAATTAGAAGAATCGCCTTCTCCGGTGACCTTGGCCAAAATGAGACATTTTGAACTGATCATAAATAATTTTGTCATCCTGGATACAAGCAAAGGGGATACCGTTCTGTAGCCATAACAGAATGACTAGTTCGCAGAGAGCACAAGAGGATCAGAAAAATCTGCTTGAAGGCCACCACGCGTATTTTGACGTAGTCGATTTCATGGCAGTATAGATAGCTACGCCAATCGTTTACCATCTACTTATTATTGAAACTCGTACGTATGAGAATGGATTTTCAATACTTATACCGACAGGACATGGGAGCCTATTGAGTGCGAACCGACCTTGACTAAAGATTTAATATGAGCATCATCTTCCTTTACATGAGTACGTGATAATACAAGTCAATCTTCAATTTTTCATAAAGAGCTTTCAACTTGAAGAGCTTTAATTCCAAACCTATCTTCAATAACTTGTTTTTGTTTATCGACCCTGCAAGAATAAGCAGATGATGCGATCCTTTTCAAAGTAAAACAAAATTTTAAGAATTATAGAGCAGTGAAGCATCAGTTATTAAAGGTTGATTTATTATTGCCATAGAGGATGATGATGTCAACTCAGTCTAATAACATGGTTAAGTTAGTTTGATGGTATTCTAAATAAACTACAGTATGATATCAAATATGTAAAAAGTAAAAAAATATTCAGTTGACACCAGATTTATGACACTAAACATAGCAAACCTTTTGTAATTTTATTGTTTATATAATTCATACTTCCATTCGAATATTTATAGTGAGTAAAATAAAAAAAACTGTTCAAAAACAGTTTCTTAAACGTTTTATAATCGATTTACCTGATCTGCGTTTTGACTAACGCAGCTTTCATTGTTCCAGTAATTTTCTTTTTTCATAATATTTCGATCTTCATTACCGAAGATCTTCATCAGATGCATTTCACGAAACAAATGAAGCAAGCGCGTTATTTCCTCTTTCATTGGTTATACGTGTGTCACTTGTGTGTGTGTGCATTTTCATAACTGTTGTTTTCATCTAACTAATTTAGACCAGAGTGGCTAAATAATAATTTATCAATTGCATGCAATAACTATTCGTTTTTTTAAACACACTCAATGTAAATGACGTAACTGAGATGGGGAGACCCATAATTCAGAAACACTCGTCATAAAAACATGCCATGAGTGATAAAACCAGAAGTCCGAACGACTAATGCACATGTTCAATTACAATTCAAACCACTAGGTTGTACTCAAGATAGAGAAGTTAATAACAGTTATTGGCGCACGCCACTCATGTCCATGTGTATGTGTATGCATAACTAAAAAACTTGGTTAAATTATTTTATTTTGATACACATGCACGTACATCTAAATGAAACTGCAGTCAATAGACATTAATTTACCCTTTGCACGCGTCAGACAAATTATTACTTATAACTATTGTATTATTAGAATATTTCCAATGTTTAGGGTGGGGGTGTAAAACAGAAAATTAAGGTTGAAATCTATGTTTTAAAATCAAATGAATAGTTAGAGATGAAATTTTGAAGATTATATTAATAATAATTGTTTATTCATTTGTTGAATAAAAGCCCACTAATTAGTCAATCTTAATCTGATGTTCTTAATCTTTAATTGGAGCTAGCTTCAGTTACCAATTCATGCAATCGCCTTTTTCTTCCACTAGCTAGTGCAGTATTCCAAATCGGACCAAAAGATTTTTCAACAGCTGTTTCATTCATAATATTATCTCTAGATTTAATTTCTATAGATTCCCTAATCAATCTCGTCATCCTATTACGACTACATATTGCTATGCGTTTGCAATCATCCCAGTCGATAGTATGCCCAGTCACCACCACATGACGAGCAAGGTCAGATTTAGTAATATGTCCATATTTACACGCAGTTTTATGTTCACCTCTTCTTACTTTGATTGGACGCATGGTTTCACCAATATACTTGAGACTGCAATCATTGCATGGGATCTCATACACTCCTGAAGTGTCTAATGGTTCAATCTTTTCTTTTGGTTAGGGAGTATAGTGCCTAGTGTAAGGGGCTGTTTTAAAACGGTCCTTATATTGTATTTTAAAGCTATTGATTTCACTTTCCTACTTAATATGGAGTCCGGTAATACCATGACCTTCCGCTCTCTCTTATCCTTATTCGCTTTTGTGTATCTCAAACTAGGATTAAATTTCTTCACCATGTCCCTCATTGTTGTATCTATTAAATGAGGAGGGTAACCATTAGTCTTAAATATATCGCGTAGTCTGTCTAATTCTAACTTCCTATGTTTTATATCTGTTAACTTGAGACTTCTTAATGTTAATGACTTTAAGATACCGACTTTCATACGAAACGGGTGATTGGACTTGAAATTAAGAAGGATTCCTGAATAAGTATCCTTCCTATAAACAACTCTTCCCAATTTCAAACCATTTCTAATTAATTTGACATCTAAAAATGGTAATTCACCCGACGATTCCCTTTCTAAGTAAATTGTAGTTCGCTCATTCGATTAGCTAAATTTAAGAAATTTACCAATTTATTGTCACCATGGTTCCAGCTCAGTAATATATCATCCAAGAAACGTAGGTACAGTTTTGGTTTCAATGGAGTCTTATTCAACAAATTATTTTCCAAATAATGCATAAAGATATTGGCTATTGGGACCGATAAAGCTTGTCCCATTGGAACGCCTCTAATTTGTTTATAAAATTCCAGGTGCGAAACACGGAAACTCCTTCAAGAAACATTTAACATGGAATTATAGCAGCAATGCCGTTAAATGGTATAATAAATATACGTTATTGAAACAACAAATCGTGAGGAAGTGCGAAATATTTCTTTTTTAAGTATTTGTTTAAAACATGATGTTATTCCTAAATGTTTTCGTTTTAAATTAAATTTTAAGTTAAATGATTATGGCATGTCTCTTAGGCATGACCTTTGTATAAATATTATAAAAACTTTGATTAGTGATTTAGTCAAACTTAAGACTATACTTATTAAGGAGAAAACTAAATTAAGATCGATGTTAACTACTCTTTTGCATGCAGATGATTTTAAATGCATCGAGGATTTCAGTGATAAAGCCCGTAATAGAGAAATAAAAAAGTAAGAATTATACATGATAAAAAGCTAGCTGACTTGGGAATTTATAGACCCTAAGAAAATGATAATTTAATCGTGAATAATAGAACAGTAAACCTATAAACATTAAATCTTAAGAATGATGAAGTTGAACTACTTAACCGTGGTTTAAACATGGCTATTCCTAATGAAAGATCAGTTAGAAATGAATTAATTACAGAGGCTGTCAAAACGGCACAACTTCTTTCGGATAAGGATAGGGTGAAATTTGAATTAGACGTTGCCTCAATGGTTTTAACACACCAAGAGGATAAAGTTAAGCCGAATTATGAAATTAAACGTCTCAGAAAGGATTTAGTATCAAATAATGTTATATGTCTTAAGGCGGATAAGAGAGGAGCTACAGTTCTGATGAATCAATCTGATTATAACAATAAAATGATAGAACAGTTAAGTAATGCTGAAGTATACACTAAAATAACAAAAGACCCTACTGATAAGTTACAAGGGCAAGTAAAATTATTAATCAATAAAATGATTGCTAATGAAGAATTGGATTCGACGCATGGTAACACTCTCATTCAAAGAGATACGGTTGCACCCAGAGTTTATGGTTTGGTTAAAGTGCATAAGCCGGGTAATCCTTTAAGAATTATAGTGAATGTACAACACTCCCCAACATATAAAATTTCAAAGTTTTTGTGCCATAGAATAAGAAAATATTCCTATTTCTTAGAATATACCTTGCTTAACTCATATCATTTGGTTGAAATTATTGATAAATATGTACTAGATGAAAAGGATAGATTAGTAAGCTTAGATGTAGTATCTATGTACACAAATATACCGGTACCTGAGGCTCTGGATTGTTTTAGACGTTTCCTAGTTGATCACCCACTAATATTAGAAGGAAGCAAAATGACGTTAGGACACGTCATGGAGATGATGTGTATTTGTATGTCCTCCACTTATTTTAAATTTCGTAAGGAATTTTATAAACAAATTAGAGGCGTTCCAATGGGACAACCTTTATCGGTCCCAATAGCCAATATCTTTATGCATTATTTAGAAAATAATCTGGTGGATAAGACTCCATTGAAACCAAAACTGTACCTACGTTTCTTTGATGATATATTACTGATATGGAACCATGGTGACAATAAATTGGTGAATTTCTTAAATTTAGCTAATCGAATGAGCGAACTACAATTTACCTTAGAAAGGGAATCGTCGGGTGAATTACCATTTTTAGATTTCAAATTAATTAGAAATGGTTTGAAATTGGGAAGAGATGTTTATAGGAAGGATACTTATTCAGGAATTCTTCTTAATTTCAAGTCCAATCACCCGTTTCGTATGAAAGTCGGTATCTTAAAGTCATTAACATTAAGAAGTCTCAAGTTAACAGATATAAAGCATAGGAAGTTAGAATTAGACAGACTACGCGATATGAAAAATCTTTAGGTCCGATTTGGAATACTGCACTAGCTAGTGGAAGAAAAAGGCAATTGCATGAATTGGTAACTGAAGCTAGCTCCAGTAAAAGATTAAGAACATCGGATTAAGATTGACTAATTAGTGGGCTTTTATTCAACAAATAAATAAACAATTATTATTAATATAATCTTTAAAATTTCATCTCTAACTATTCATTTGATTTTAAAACAAATAGATTTCAACCTTAATTTTCTGTTTTACACCCCCACCCTAACCATTGGAAATATTCTAATAATACAATAGTTATAAGTAATAATTTGTCTGACGCGTGCAAAGGGTAAATTAATGTCTATTGACTGTAGTTTCATTTAGATGTACGTACATGTGTATCAAAATAAAATAATTTAACCAAGTTTTTTAGTTATGTATACACATACACATGGACATGCGTGGCGTGCGCCATTAACTGTTATTAACTTCTCTATCTTGAGTACAACCTAGTGGTTTGAATTTTAATTTAACATGTGCATTAGTCATTCGGACTTCTGGTTTTATCACTCATGGCATGTTTTTATGACAAGTGTTTCTGAATTATGGGTCTCCCCATCTCAGTTACGTCATTTACATAGAGTGTGTTTAAAAAACGAATAGTTATTGCATGCAATTGATAAATTATTATTTAGCCACTCTGGTCTAAATTAGTTAGATGAAAGCAACAGTTATGAAAATGCACACACACACACAAGTGACACACGTATAACCAATGAAAGGTCAGTCTGGGGTATATAAATATTATGACTAGAGGAAATAACGCGCTTGCTTCATTTGTTTCGTGAAATGCATCTGATGAAGATCTTCGGTAATGAAGATCGAAATATTATGGAAAAAGAAAATTACTGGAACAATGAAAGCTGCGTTAGTCAAAACGCAGATCAGGTAATTACAATTATTCCAGGTGCGCATCAAGGCAACTCCTTCAAGAAACATTATAATCGATTTGTTTGTCCAATCTTACGATCATTTATTTCTAATTGTCTGGTACAATAGCCTCCTGCCGTTAATTTTGTAAATTTCATGATAATGTAAAACATTTAAAATAGAAAAATAATTGTAGCACTCATTTTTAAAATAATTCATTTCGTTTGAGAAAGCTAATGTACGTCACCTCTGCTCATATATGTATTTTTGTATTCGAATTTCACCTAGTCAAAGAACAGGATTTTAAATTAGAAAATTCGTCATAATAACTTTTTTAAAATACATTATTTCTATTCGGAAACAAACACGAAAGTCAACTCAACGATACATAGTGCTGAATTTGACAAAATTATTGGTCACGGTCTTCACTTATCTGTATATGATTTTTTCGCTGAATTAAGTCTAATCAACTGATATGATACAAAAGTGGGTTCTGTGTAGTTTAAAATATGAATAATCGTTCACGCTATAAAATTACTCAAAACGCTACTTTTAGTCTACGTGATCTCCGCCTAGACATAAATGCAATGCCTCTGAATTTTGTTTAGTCAGTGGAAATCATACTAACTTAGACTTATCGCTTAATCTTTATACTTGGACAACCGTATTTGTTTTCACTAGTTGTCAACGTATTTCGGCTATAGTATCGATGCTTTGCAATAATTATTACAACTATTTTCTAGCACTATCTGACTTAACTGAGAAACTGACAAGTAAATAATATTATCTTATTCAATAAAACTACATTTAAAATGCCAACTTAGCAAAATTATCTAAACAATGCTGCTTTTTAACTCAAAATCAGATTTTATCACAATTTTGACACTATAAATTAAAATGTACACACTATAACAATAAAATTTAAAAATTATCAAATTGAAATATTAAACAATTAGTTGAATAGCTTGCCATTGTTGCTAAATTATTTCTACCCCCTTCGTTTGTTTTAGTTGAAAACTTCGATAAAAATTAAGTTATAAGTTTATTGAAAGTTTGAATTATCGCTGGTTTATGAAGCCTATATTGTGTATAAAAACAATTATTTCAATAATTTGGGATGATTCGTTTTTTCATTCACGTTAAACAATCTTTATTTGTTCATATCCGGCTTCACCTTTGATCTCGTGCATAGTGTCCGGTGGAAAGTGAGTGTGACAGCTGATTGTTCTAACTTCAGCTATATTCCTATTTAAAATTCAAAATGTGAATAACATAATTTATAGTTGCAATACAGCAATTCTTAAACGTACGTGAAACGTGGATAGCAAGGAATAAAGGTTCTTTTAATTTAGTTGGCTTCAAAATTAAATCGACATTTCCAGTTTCAGTGCGTAGTAAATTATGATTCGAGAGCATACTAATCTTATAATAGAAAGTTTTTCATTTAGTATCATCATGAATTTCGATCTTAAAGAGAAGAACAATGAAGGCGTGATCGGTGAAGTGAAAGGAGTTAGCCTAATGATTCGGCGGATAAGTTTTGAATGTCGAGTATTCTAAACACACAATGCCTAGAGAATATTCTGATAATAAGAAAAAAAAACTGGTGATCAATAGGCGTTCATTCAATAACGGGAAAATAGATCCTACCTACTGTATTAATACATCTTCTACACAATAAATATGCAACTAAGCCATCACAAAATTATTGTACTTTAAATAGAAATTTTTGCTTCACACGACAGAAAACTAATAGCTTACAGCAAATCAAGTATTTAGTAAATTAAACAATAATTTATTTCACGAATAAATTAGCAATAATATTTCATCTACTCGCATTAGTATCATAAGCCGATACCTGCCCAAGAGATGAGCAATATTCGCATTAATCTTACTGAAGAATGAAAGTGGTTATTCCTTAGACATTTATAAAAGAAAAGGACTGAATCACAATATTTAAAAATAATGAGCACACACAAGCCTGATTTAACTACAAAGCGGAGGATTATGTATTGTAAGGCCCATTCCATATTAAAAATCCATACGCGGATAATTTTGTATCACTATAGGTGTGATTGTATAAAGTTGCAATAGAATATACTTCCTTCATTCGGATTCAAATTACACATATTCTATTAAATATTTTTCAATATCAGAAAATGTAAATAAATAAAATAGTTAAATCACAGAACTACATACAGTACAACATAAAAAGAATGATTTTACTTCCCTGTTTAATGTAGAGTCCGGTAATACCATGATCTTACGCTCTTCTGTCCCTTTATCTGCTTTTATGCACCTCAAATTAGGATTAAATTTTCTTACGAAATCCATCACTATTGCGTCTATTAAATGAAGATGATAACCATTAGCCTTGAATATATCACGCAGTCGACCTAATTCTAACTTCATGTGCTCCATATGGGTTAATCCAAAGCTTCTTAGTGTTATTGACTTCAAGACACAGATTTTCATAAGATACGATCAATTGGACTTGTAACTAATAAGGATTCCTATAAATCACTTTCTAATTCATGCCCATTTCTAATTAATATAACATCCAAAAATGGTAATTCATTTGATGATTCCCTTTCCAAAGCAAATTGAAGTTCGCTCATACTATTAGCTAAATTTACGAAATTTATCATCTCATTATCTCCACGGTTCCAGATAATTAATGTCATCCAATAAACGTAAGTACAATTTTGGCCTCAGTTGAGTCTTATCCAAAAAAATTATTTACCAAATAATGCATAAAGCCGTTTGCTATTGGGACCGACAAAGGTTGTCCCAATGGAACTCCTCTAATTTTTTTAAAATTTCCTTCTTAAATTTAAAATAAGTAAAGAGCATACATATACACATAAGCTCCATAACGTGTCCAATCGTCATTTTATTACCTTCTAATATTAAGGGGAGATCAACTAGGAAACGTCGAAAACAATCACGGGCTTCAGGTATATTTGTTTACACAGATAATAAATCATATATATATATAATAACAGAACTATATCTCCGTTTTACGCTTTTAGACATATAACACAATTTGATATAAACTCCTTTCTGAAACGTCGAATTTCATAGTTTGACCTACTTTTATCCTCTTAAAACTATTAAGACAATACCTAATTTAAATTTCACCCTATTATTATCGAAAGAAGTTGTGCCGTTTTGACAGCTTTTGTAATTACCTCATTTCTAACTGATCTTTCATTAGGAATGGCCATGTTTAAACCACGATTAAGTAGATCAACTTGATCCCTCTCAAGATTTACCATTATTAGGTTTACTATTCGATTAGTTACGATTAAAGTTTTCTCTTATGTTTAATTTTGACCTTCTAATCTGTCTATTATGGGTTTTATCACTAAATCCTCAATACATTTAAAACGATTTTCAAAATTGCTTGTCTTGAAGAACTAGTTTGGATTAATTTACAATCATTGGTATTAATTGGTCTGCTAATTTATGGTATTAGTCGTATCATGATTGTTAAAATAATACATGGCATAATGCCGTCGGTCAAAAATTTAGCAGTCCTTTAAGGAACACGTTAGAAATATTAATCACCTGCTAATTGATATCCCGTATCGATCCTGTCGATTTTTAGATTTGATTTTCACCATTAAGTTTACTAACATACCATAGTCTAGAACAAATGGTCGTTTTTGGTTATATTTAATCTGGAGTAACGCGGCCATATGACATTCATTGTGAGGATTACACATTAATAAAAATAATACATTTATTTGGCATCAAAGGCCAACTGGCCCGACCATTGAAATAACAAATCAAGGGTAGGATATGTTGAGGTGAATGGAAATGTGACTATATTACCAAGTCACACATAAGTTCGATATATGTTTAATCTAGCGAGAACTGCCGTGCCTTATTCTTTCTGTAATCACAGTAGTTGTTCGGCATTATCGTTTCGAACATCATATTGATTGCTAAAAATACAGTTAATTTCATTATCTGTCTCGACTAATCTCAATATTTTAATACTGGTAAAGCTGCCTTTAAAAATACTACCTCTTTTGGTTCACATAAACGTTTATCCATTGTTTTCGATATTGCATCAACAAACTTGGAGTTAGAAGATAACATAATAACGAAGGCACAGAATTGACGAAAATATTATTATCTAAAGAAAAAACTGCTGTAACAAACGACTTTACTTAATTTCCAAAAAGCTCCCAGTTAATTCTGGTATACAGCATACGATTAAAAAAATCTTTTAAATGTTGGAAAACGACGTGACAACAAAATTATAAGCATATAATAAAATGAGACAAGATCAACAGACTCACTCCTGCACGGTTTACAGTAGAATCTTTTAATTTTTTCAGCATGATTTTCAGTAATGTTAATACAATCTCCATGATACCATTCGAAGCATTTATCACATGATCTAACGATGTCTATAAAAATAAATACATCATAAATTTCGATGTGTCGGCGGATCTACAGATGCACCACAATCGTTGGCCCTCTTCATTGTGATAGCTCTTAGACGAACTCATATTTCGATATTACAATTGTAATATATTATAGCATATTATCATCAGAACCAATTAAAAATGCACAACCAATAGCATAATAAATCGTTAGCGTAATCAGTGTTTCTATAACTCTATTTTTCTTTCTTGTTTGTGCATAACTAAATTGATATTACAATAAAGGGATCCCAGTCAAAAAAATTAATAAAATAATATTTACAAATTGCTCTATTTATCTTAAGTACGCAAAAACAGCTTAATAACGACGCAAAATAAGCATTAAGTATCGTTTGATAGAAAGGCAAAAAATACAATTTTTAATTTAATATCCTATAAATTTGAATGACTCCAAATTTTAAAGTGATGAACTCAAAATTAAGAAATTCCAATTACACTTGTAAACGCCCCGGCTTCAAGTAAATGCCGTACGACGTTACAAACTCGGTTAAGGTGCTCTGAATAGAGATTAGTTACTGATATGGGGGCCCTTAGGAGGGCGTGGTAATACGTTCGCTTGAAGTCTTCAGAGTTGAAGATGTCCTAGAGCCTTGGGTGGACTCTGGTTGAGTTGTCGCTCCCGTAGTTGAGCTGTAATCGCGTTGTGGATGGTGTCCTGCAGGTCCTGCACTCAATTGGCTCGTCTCTCCGGTATCCCGCAACAAGATGAGTCACGGATGTAGTTAGTTGTTGGTGAAACTATCAAATCACCAGCGTAGGTATTGACAGCCGACAGAGCGCACACGTATTGACAGCCGACAGAACGCACACGCGTGAAGCAGGTAGAAGGCAAATGCCACAACTGACTTGCATGGTAAATTACCGTGCTTAAATAGCATGCAATATGTGTACTTGCATAATAATGGTTAAACGTGGTTAAACGGCAATTTGCTTTTTTCTCATTGGTGCAACGTAAATAAATTTGAATTTAATTTACGCAATATGTCGGCGATTGATTGTGTCGTTACACACTTGTAAACGCCCCGGCTTCAAGTAAATGCCGTACGACGTTACAAACTCGGTTAAGGTGCTCTGAATAGAGATTAGTTACTGATATGGGGGGCCCTTAAGAGGGCCTGGTAATGCGTTCTCTTGAAGTCTTCAGAGTTTGAAGATGTCCTAGGGCCTTGGGTGGACTCTGGTTGAGTTGTCGCTCCCGTGGTTGAGCTGTAATCGCGTTGTGGATAGTGTCCTGCAGGTTCTGCACTTAATTGGCTCGTCTCTCCGGTATACCGCAACAAGATGAGTCACGGATGTAGTTAGTTGTTGGTGAAACTATCAAATCACCAGCGTAGGTATTGACAGCCGATAGAACGCACACGCATGAAGCAGGTAGAATGCAAATTCCACAACTGACTTGCATGGTAAATTACCGTGCTTAAATAGCATGCAATATGTCTACTTGCACACCATTGGTTAAACGTGGTTAAACGGCAATTTCGCTTTTTTCTCATTGGTGCAACGTAAATAAATTTGAATTTAATTTACGCAATATGTCGGCCATTGATTTGTGTCGTTACACACTGGAATTGCACACAATAAAAAATAACTCTGTATAATACCTCTGTTAGATGATTCTTTGAAGCTTTACATCACGAGCAAAAAATATCAAATGGCCCTAAACGTACCAGCATTGTTGTAAAAGTTTAAATTCCGACTAAAATAAAACGAAATTTATTCCTAAAGCTATATAACCGTTGGTGACAAAAACGAGCGCCTTTTATAAAGATAATTATTTTTATAATTTCTCGATCAATTTTTGATTAAAATGTTTCGAAAATTTTTAATGTCAGATGGAATTGTAACGTCAGATATTTTTTGGTACGTAGAATTTATATATTTGCAATTGTGCATTGGGTTTAAAAGAAACATGTTGCGCGACAGGAAATAAACAATTTACCTGATTTTCGGATTGCGTACCGAAATAATTGAATTCACTGTCATCATGATTTTTGCATATATTTCGGTCTCCAATTACGGAGGCCGACCACGCCGCGCAAAGCCTCCAAATAACGCACCTTCCCCCCTAAGTTCATCCGCCAGGTCCACATCCCCACGACAAGTTATTTTTGTGACGGATGCTATGGCCCAGAAACCGAATAAACGTAAGGCGCCTAAGGCCAAACGGGATTTCAACCCAGCCCCATCAACTTCAACTCCTTCTTGCGTACGCGGGTAATAGTTGTACACGGGCAGTTACACAAAGATCCGATTCTTCACACTTCGCGATTTTGTTTTGTCTTTGATCGGGTTGAATTCTTCTTTTTTCAACTGAAAATGCGGTTCTATCACATCTTTGTTTACTGGCGACGTATTTTGGCTGTCTGAGTAAAATCGGGTAAGGACCGCGATAGTTGGGTTGTAGTGGTGCAACAGCATTATTGTTGCGAACGAGTACTCTCTTGCAGCTGTGGAGCTGTGGGTGAACGAAGACTGGACGAGGCGTGTGTCTCGGCTGCTGTTCGGACATGTTACCGAAATGAAGTCGAAGGCGGGTAGCTTCGTCTTGTGGGTCATCTTGTGCCGGTAGTAGACGTGGGAGCTGACTAGGCAGGCGTAGATCCATGCCATACAAGAGTTGTGACGCAGACGTTTTAATGGATTCACGAGTACGGGAACGCATGGCCAGCAGAACTAAAGGTAGTGCATCGACCCAGTTGCCATTAATGGACGAGGATGCTAAAGCAGCTTTGAGTTCCCTATGCATTCTCTCTACCATGCCATTAGCTTGGGGATGGTAGGCAGTCGTCTGGCGTAAGATGCATCCCATGTACCGCAAGGTGGTTTTGAAACGATCAGATGAGAAGCAAGTGCCTCTGTCCGTGATGACCTCATTGGGAACACCATAATTGGATATCCATGCAGAGATAAAACCGTTAGTTACTTCGTCTGCAGAAATGGTGCCAAGAGGTAATGCCGCAGGCCACCGTGTAAATCTATCGATCATAGTTAGAAGGTAGCTGAAACCTTGAACCTTTGTCAGATGAACTATGTCGATGTGGACGATGGCTAGGCGAGAAGTAGACCGAAAATGTTGCAACTTAGAACGAGTGTGTCGTGTGATCTTGTTTTTCTGACAAATTGCACACTCTGAGACCCATCGTTTAACATTCTGCCTAAGTCTGTGACCCCAGAAACGATCTGTAAGAAGTCGGACAGTCGCTTGGCTTCCTGGGTGAGAAATTGAGTGAATTGAATCGAAAACTTTTCTCTGAAGGCTGGTCGGCAGAACTGGCTTGTTGGGCTGCGTACCCGTGAAGTAAACAATTGGTAAGCCTTCCCACAGACGGCATATGAACTTGGTTGGGTGACGGGCTATTGATCTTTGAATGTGAATGTCACCGCGTTGTTCAGTTCGCAGGAGAGTTGGCGTTAGTGCAGGTTCACTGAGTGCCACGGAGTTGACAGTGAATGGTGACGGCGAAGGTGGTTGTAGAGAGACGTCTGGCCTGGACAGGGCATCTGCAATGAAGTTCTGTTTGCCCTTGACGTGAAAGACGTCAAATTGCCATTCGCTTAGACGAGAAAGCTGTCTTTCCACTCTGGCAGGGTACTTGGCGATAGATGAAGTTGCGTTTCGAAGTGCGCTAACTAGTGGTGCATGATCTGTGAAAACAACAAATCTGCTACTGCCAATGATGCTGATAAAATGGCGCACTGCGTCGTGGATGGCGAGAAGTTCTCGGCCGAAAGTGTCGTACCTCGTTTCTACTGGTTGGAGAGTACGCGAGTAGAAACTGATAGGCTTCCGAACTCCGTCGATCTCTTGTTCCAAAGTGGCTCCAATAGCGAATTCAGAAGCATCTGTCGTGAGTAGAAATGGCTTTTCGAAATCTGGATGCGTTAGCATTGTGGCATTTGCTAACGAGTTGATGGCAAGTCGAAGTAATTCCTCGTCTTCGGATGACCAAGCAATGATGGAATTCTTGCTAAGTCCTTTTCGGTTCCGCAGGTGCCTGCACAAAGGATAAAGTTGTTTTGAAAGGCCTGGAAGGAACTTGCGATAATAGTTTAGTACTCCCAGGATTTTCTGCAAATCGCTCACAGTCCTTGGTGACTTGATATTCTTGATTGAATTCGTCTTTGACGGCAACGGTTGAATACCTTGGGCCGTGATACGATGCCCTAAGAAGTCGACGGATGAAGTTGCAATCTGCGTCTTGTCACAGTTGATCTTGAGTCCGTGGTTGGATAAGCGTGAGAGGACATTTCGTAGATGTTTCGCATGAGATTCTAGATCTGGACTGAATACCATAATGTCATCGAGATATGACATACAATAAGCAGAGTCGTCGCGAAGTATGTTGTCTATGAATCTTTGAAATGTCTGAGTAGCACACTTAAGTCCAAAAGGCATGTAAAGATATTCAAAAGGCCAAATGGAGTGATGACTGCAGTTTTCTCGATATCCTCTGGTGCTACCGGTATGTGATGGTACGCTTGTCTGAGGTCAATCACTGTGAAGAAATTGCTGCCGTTGAGTTTTTCAAGTAAAGTGTTGATATTTGGAATAGGATATGCATCAGATTTTGTCACTGAATTTAGCTTACGGTAGTCTCCACAGGCTCTGTACGATCCGTTTGATTTTGAGACTAAGTGCAGTGGTGACGCCCATGAACTTTTCGATGGTCTGATGATTCCCTCTTCCAAAAGCCTTGAGAATTCTTCTTGGGAGGCTTTCAGCTTAGCAGGAGCCAGTGGTCGCTTCTTGAGTGCAATAGGTTGTCCTTCTCTGACTATATGATGCATCGTGTTGGAGATTCGTAGCTCTGACTTGTTAAGATCGAAAAGCGATTTGTATTTTCGAAGAGCTGCTGATATCTCTGCTGAATGATGCACTGGGGTTGGCTGACCTGTAACTCCAAACGCTCGGAGGCAAGTGTCCAAAAGTTTTGTTCAAGTCCGGTGGAGGGTTCGATGATTTTTTGATTGGCGAGATCAACAATGAACCGAAATTTTAGAAGGAAATCAAGGCCTATTATATTATGTGAGACCTTGGCAATGATGAAGTTGTGGGAAAATTTACGTCGTAGACCTATGTTGAGTGTGCGGTACCGGCAGCCATATGTTGGTATGGGCTCGCCTGTAGCTGTTGCGAGAAGAACGCCTAGCGACTTCTCGGCCATTGAATCACCTTTGAGAACTGAGACTGCCGCACCTGTGTCTACGATGAACTCTTCGCCAGTTTTCAAATCAAGAAGGTGCAGAAGTTCGTTTGGCTGTTTGGCCGGGTCATGCAAACAAGTAGGCTGGTGATTGCGACCGGTATTGTCTGTTTGGTTCTCTATGTGAAAAATTCGGCCTGGACGAAAAGAGTCGACAGGGATGTCGGATTGTAGTTGGCTTCTTCCCTGTCGCGCCGTTGATGCTGATGTGCAGAAAGTACGGTCTTCTACTTCCTGCGCCAGACGTTTCCCGATGCTGATGCACCCTTGTACCTGCGGTCTGTTGTCCTTTCCGTCAGCTGTGGAAATTGGCACTCATTCGGAAATTCTTCGGAACGACAAAGACAAACTTGGCAAGCATAAAAAACTTCTGGTGGTTAGAACACCAGTTCTTTGGAGCATATTTATTAAAGGATTGCGGAGATCTTGATCGCCGCCTACCATTATAATTTGACTTGGAAACGAATTTTGGTCGAGCATTCACTTGAATTATCTCGGATTTGGTAATGGCCAATCCTTCTAGAACTTTGGCCATGTTCGCCACTGTTCTTTCTAAAGAGGAGATTCTATCATCTTGCGGGGGTGAAGAAAAGGATGATGGATTCACTTTGGGTTCCAAAACCCTATATTTTAACTCACATCTCTCAGATAAGTCATCTATAGAGAGAGTGTTGGGGAGCTGTCTGGCAAAGAGTTTTATGTTTGGGGAAGATTGTTAATAAAAACAACCTTAGCCTCATGGTCAGAAATGTTGGTTTTATACCAATGTTTCCGTAATTCCCTCAGTATTTCGATGGGGCCAAGATTTGGCATATCTAACTGCGCATATTTGTTTATTATCTGCTCAGTTTCCGTGGGTCCAAGCAAGGATTCTACCTCGTTGTGTAGGCCCAAAATGGGATTAGGTAGCTTCCTAATGGCCTCAAGCTTAGGATAAATCCGTCGCTGCAATTCAGAAGGTATTTTAGCAAAAACCTTCGACAGTTTTTGATGACTGTCATAATCAGGAAACGGGGAGAAAGTGGAGTCTACTCGCATAAAGAATAGCTCACTATCTCCATCCCAAACAGGAACATCAATATCTAAAATTGGACCTGACATTTTAACAGTCTTACGGGATCTTAAAAGCATAAATTTATAAGCAATATGAAAATATATAAATAAACTTTAACGAAACGCTTACCCACAAACAGCTTCCACAGTTGAATGAGCGCAGAACAAAAAGTCACTGTTTTCAAAAATCCGAAATTGAGCTTGTCGAGTACGTACGGTGCCGTTTCGTACGTAGGAAAGGTAAACAGAGGCCCTGTTGGCCTTTGATGACAATGTACCACAAATCCACGAATATATACCCAACAGATTTCCCAGAAAACCACGATCAGGGTAAAGAAAACACAAATGTCAATCTATTTATCCCAAATAGATGAAAAAGGAAGTCAATTTTATTTATACCAAAAAAATCAGAACAATAATCAATATCCTGGCGCGGTCGCCAATTTTGTAAACACCCCGGCTTCAAGTAAATGCCGTACGACGTTACAAACTCGGTTAAGGTGCTCTGAATAGAGATTAGTTACTGATATGGGGGCCCTTAAGGGGGCCTGGTAATGCGTTCTCTTGAAGTCTTCAGAGTTTGAAGATGTCCTAGAGCCTTGGGTGGACTCTGGTTGAGTTGTCGCTCCCGTGGTTGAGCTGTAATCGCGTTGTGGATAGTGTCCTGCAGGTTCTGCATTTAATTGGCTCGTCTCTCCGGTATACCGCAACAAGATGAGTCACGGATGTAGTTAGTTGTTGGTGAAACTATCAAATCACCAGCGTAGGTATTGACAGCCGATAGAACGCACACGCGTGAAGCAGGTAGAATGCAAATTCCACAACTGACTTGCATGGTAAATTACCGTGCTTAAATAGCATGCAATATGTCTACTTGCACACCATTGGTTAAACGTGGTTAAACGGCAATTTCGCTTTTTTCTCATTGGTGCAACGTAAATAAATTTGAATTTAATTTACGCAATATGTCGGCCATTGATTTGTGTCGTTACACACTGGAATTGCACACAATAAAAAATAACTCTGTATAATACCTCTGTTAGATGATTCTTTGAAGCTTTACATCACGAGCAAAAAATATCAAATGGCCCTAAACGTACCAGCATTGTTGTAAAAGTTTAAATTCCGACTAAAATAAAACGAAATTTATTCCTAAAGCTATATAACCGTTGGTGACAAAAACGAGCGCCTTTTATAAAGATAATTATTTTTATAATTTCTCGATCAATTTTTGATTAAAATGTTTCGAAAATTTTTAATGTCAGATGGAATTGTAACGTCAGATATTTTTTGGTACGTAGAATTTATATATTTGCAATTGTGCATTGGGTTTAAAAGAAACATGTTGCGCGACAGGAAATAAACAATTTACCTGATTTTCGGATTGCGTACCGAAATAATTGAATTCACTGTCATTATGATTTTTGCATATATTTCGGTCTCCAATTACGGAGGCCGACCACGCCGCGCAAAGCCTCCAAATAACGCACCTTCCCCCCTAAGTTCATCCGCCAGGTCCACATCCCCACGACAAGTTATTTTTGTGACGGATGCTATGGCCCAGAAACCGAATAAACGTAAGGCGCCTAAGGCCAAACGGGATTTCAACCCAGCCCCATCAACTTCAACTCCTTCTTGCGTACGCGGGTAATAGTTGTACACGGGCAGTTACACAAAGATCCGATTCTTCACACTTCGCGATTTTGTTTTGTCTTTGATCGGGTTGAATTCTTCTTTTTTCAACTGAAAATGCGGTTCTATCACATCTTTGTTTACTGGCGACGTTTCGGTGCCTACTTTCCAGCACCATCATCAGGCAACACAACACTGATCACAGTAGCAGATTTAAGCAGGTCACTGCGAGCTTTTCTATCCTCTAATGAGATAGACATATGCTTTGTTGTTGAAACTTGACTGTCCCCTTCAATCCACTGTGATGACCTTTTTCTCATTCACGGTTACACGTTCCTTCGTAACGACAGAACTGTCGGTCGTGGGGGCGGATAAGCTTCCTATGTCCGATCCCTTCTCATGCCCAAACGTTTGTCGACATCGAACTCTCAAGGATTGGAATTTTTATCGTTTCAGCTACAAATCCATAACCAAAGCATATCTACCTGTGTTGTCTACAGACCCCTTAATATCTCACTCATCGACGACACTCGCGGGGCCCAACTTCTATCTACATTTTTCTCTCTGCACTCCGATCGGTACGTCGTTGTGGGTGACCTCAACCTCCCCATGGTTAACTGGCATAATCTAGCTTCCGAAAGTCACCCACTGCTTCGACTCTTCGCGGACAACCTGTTACACCAATTCGTGCACTTTCCTACCCGAGGGAACAACCAACTGGATTGTGTCCTCTCCAACAACGAGGTGACTGATGTTCACTCTCGGGAGATCTTCCCTAATCTTGATCACTGTCAGGTATCCTTCCTCATACCTCTCTTATCCTTTACCCCTAGAGAAGAAACCCAATCATTCAGGCGATTCACCAACTGGGAAGAGTTCCGCTGACTCTGTGACGCCGTTAACTAGAGGGACCTCTTTCTCCCAAACAATATTTCTTCATGCTTTTTCGAAGTCCATAACATCCTATCCTCCCACTTTAACTCCGCCACCTCTATTCAACACATACACGCGACGAATAAGTTGAATACTCTGTTTAAGGCACGCGACAACCTCGCACGCAACTCTCGACTACGCACATCGTCACTTGCCCGCGCCCTCGCACTGAGACATATCGATGGGCACATTAAACAAGTTATCAACAAACAAGCGCTCCACATCGAAAGACGCATCCGCTCAGCTCCTAACCCCCGGGCAAAGTTCGCTATCTTCAAATAGCTATTGCTGCAAATGCCCAAAACCTCGTATATTAACTTCTCTAAATCAGACGACTCCTGCTTCGCCAACGATTATCTGACTTAAAAATACCTCATCTGCGTTTTGACTAACGCAGCTTTCATTTTTCCAGTAAGTTTCTTTTTGCATTATATTTCGATCTACTTTACGTAGATCTTCATCAGTTGCATTTCACGAAAAAAATGACTTACCTCCTCGGCTCCTTTTCCACTCCCACTCCGCCTGTCGAGATGTTAAACAACAGAGACACCGAGAACCTACGCCGGTTCTACATCTCACCGGCTTCCGTCGCCCAAGCAATTAAAGACATTAAATCTAAACACCAATTTGATCAATATGGTGTCTCGGTCAGGATGATTGCACTTCTTGGCTGGAACGTCTTCTCTCTGATTGCTGATGCTATAAACCATTGTCTCGAAACCACCTATCTTCCCCCGGACTGGCTTAATTCGTCGATCTCACCTATCCCTGAAAATGGCATTTCGTCGATCTCCTCATTTAAAGATCTTCGCCCTATTACTATCGTCCCTTCTTTCACCAAAATCTTCGCCAGGGTCTTATACAACCTAATCCACTCCTTCATTAAGTTTCATGTAAACTTCTATCTCCTCGATGATCAACATGGTATTTTGAATGGCCGCTCCTCTTCCACCAACTTAGTTAGTTTTCTCGATCATTGCTATTCCTCCATCTCTAAAGGCCTTGAGTGCACTCTCCTCTTCCTGGATATATCCAAGGCTTTTGACTTTCTGTCATTTTCAGCAATCGAATCCGCCATACTGAGAAGCGGTATTATTTGCGGTAACGTTCTCAATCTTATCAGTTACTATCTCCGAAACCGATGTGCGACAGTAAAGGTTGACAGTAGTCACTCGAGGCCAGCCCATATCCGATCCGGTGTTCCCCAGGGCTCCGTACTTGGTCCTATTCTCTTCAACCTTACGCTCGCGCACATACAGGTTGAAGACAACCTTTTCAAGCTGTTCAAATATGCGGATGACATGGTTATCGTATTCAGTAACCCCACAGCATCCAACCCCTCCTTATCCCTTATATCGGAGCTCCTATCCTCGCTCCACTCGCAGCTCAGCAGAATCGGCCTCAAACTAAATCCCACCAAGACTCGTCTAATGAAACTCTCCTCTGATCCATTCTGCTCTATCCCGGTTGCCAATTATCCCCTCGACATAGAAATAATAGATTCGGCCAAACATCTTGGCATTCATTTTTCAAAATCCCTAGACTTCTCCCCACACCTTACGGCACACTACTTCCAAACTCTTCAAATGGGCCCGTCTGATCTGTTTTAAGACTAACAACCCCATTCTCCAACTCACGTTATTCAAGGTCTACGTTCTGCCCCTCATTTCTTACGCCAGCGAATTCTACTGTCCTCTCACTCTCGCCTCCTCGTATACTATTGAACAGGTATCCTCCAGATTTCTAAAGCGAGTCTTCCCGCAATGCCAAAATTATCGGGAACGCCTACTCCTGGCAAATCTTCTACCGCTTTGGTTTACCCGTCACCTTCGAGTCATTTCTTTTATCCATAAGATCACAACTTGCTTACCACTCTCCAACTTTGCTCACCCAAGTCACCACTACGCCACACGTTCTAGCAACTCTTCTATCCAAGCTAACCATACCCCCACCATATTTAAAAAAATCTATCTTTTCTCCAAAGCCACTAGTGTCTTCAACGCTCTTCCCACGGACATAAAGCTCCTACCCCAGCACGAATTTAAAAAGGCAGCCCATCAGTACTTCTTCAACAAACTTCTTTGTGATACGACCGATTGGAAACGAACTGGTTCCTTCTCAATCCATAACATTTCCTTCACCCCAGGCTATTCTCTTTACTGACTTCGGAGGGCGAAATCCCTCAGGCAGTCATCTAATTTTCCACTTTACCCCTCTGGTTTTAATCTTTCCTTCTCGACTCACTGATACCACTTCTCAGCCCATTCCTGACCCCATCATATCCACGTTGTGGATACTTTACTACGTTTTGCTCATCCAATTCTTTTCTTTCTTGTTTCAGCGGAAGACCGGAAACTCAACAGCCCTACCGATCCACCAACGGTTTGCTTCGGACATCGACTCCCCCTCGTCTTCCTTCAATCACAACCTCGTTCTACGGATGCCTGCGACCCCTGCAAGACTCGCTCGCTTCAATCCAGCAGATTCCATCCAGGTCTATGCTATGCTCCATCAACTCAATTTCCACGACAATGGACTCCATCGGTCGACGTCTACCTCCGGTCCGCCATCATTTTCGATCTCACACCTAAACTCATCTGTCCGGACCCAACCTACCCCGCCTAGATGCTCTGACACTTCATGGACTATCTCCAATTGATCTTGTCTAGTCAAATGGAACTTCGTTTTTATTTATTTTTCACCAGATTGAACTATCTTGATGTTAATGATAACTTTTCCCTTCATCAACCCCTCCCCTTGCTATTAAATACTTTGCTAGTCACAATTCCATTCACCTCCACATATCCTACCCTTGGTTTGTTATTTCAATGGTCGGGCCAGTTGGCCTTTGATGCCAAATAAATGTATTATTATTATTATTATTATTATTATTATTATTATTATTATTACTTTTGATATATTATTCACCATCAACTGAACTTTCAGCAGTAATTTAATTAATCACATTTATAAAATAATTATTGATATTAATGATAATCAATTTATCGAAATTCTCTTATTTGATAATTGAAAAATTAAGGTATACTTCGAATGTAATATTATAGGTAAATGAGAACCATGAATACCGTCCTATTATTCCACATTCTTCTACCAAATATATAGTGGTTAAAGGGCGTAATACCGGCTCCTACTGATGAGTCGCCAGTAAGCACGAAACGAATGTGCATGAGATTATACTTTCCGTTCATGCTGCCTTTGGTTTATCCTTCTGGTCACAACTGAACTAATTTGTTACTAGGTTCGCAAAACCTAATACATACATGAATATCAATTGTTTATTTGTAATGTTGACATATTTGATGATATAATATATAGATTTTACAAAATTATAATAGAGATAGTAGATATTATTTTCTAGAAGGTTTGTTTTTATCACAATTATATTTGTCTTTTATTCAAACAAGAGAATTTTATAGTCTTTATATCTCATTACATAAATTTTCCAAATACATCTTAGATGGAGGCATTTCTCTAAGCCCCTTTGGCAGTTGATTGTATAATTTTGATAGATGTGGTAACAATTAGATTTTAAATCTCTTATAAAAATGTGCATACCAGCAGTAATGAAGTTAAGTTCAAATATTGTCTTTTAAAATGCAATTTCAAAGCGCAGTCATTTTATTTATTATATACCAAGAATTTAAAGTGTACCAACATTACAGTTGCGAACGAGTGCATAATACCAACACAATGTATTTAAATATACGCTAAATTTCACAATAATTGCGAATTTGAAGAATATTCCAGATTAGGGATCATCAAAGTCAGATCAAGCCAGCAAAAGAAGTTCGCTAATCGACTAAAAAATTCCAAGAAACGAAGAATCGCTATTGAACAATGTAGAAAGTGGAGGGAAGAGGGGCGTGTTAAAATAACCCAGAAAAAGACCTATAAAAAACCGATAAATTTAAACCATCGGACATTGAAAAAATTATATAGATAAGTCATGCGTTACATAAACATTATTTTATGCCAATTTTAGAACAACAAAGAAAAAAATTGTTTGGTGTTTAATTTTTACAATATTATGTGAATTTCTGCTCAGTAAGGGCATAAAAATTCATGAATTTGAAATGCCTCATCAATACTTTTTAGAAAAGACAAATCGTTGGATAAACGGGTTAGCGGATTACTTATTTATAGCAAATCTTTGTTAAATGCGCAAATGTTAGACAGTTGTGAACAAAATACCCTTATTGATTTGACATTTATAAAAATTTGTCATTTGATCTTAACAGCGGTCTACAGACCTTCAGCTAGTTTAAATAATGATGGATCATATAACAATTCTTTTCAATCTATTTTGAACTGACATTGGTATAACGGGGTGGTAGGCAATTTGAATAAAACGCATAACTGTGAAATAAACAATCTTTTCTATAATCATGATCTGAAGCAATTTATACAAAAATCACCTTGAGGCTCGGAATGCTTGGATCATGTATATTTAGAAATTGAATTGGTTAACTGGCAAAATTATGACGTTAATTGCTTTAAAGAATTGGATCAAAAACAAATTATTTTACAATGAAACTTATCGAGTTGTGGAAGACAGAAACTTACTAATTAGAATGCACACGTCAAATGTTTGAGAATTAACCGGAATCTCATCAGAGAATTAAGTGTATAATTTTATAATGAATGTTTTTACTTTATGAACACCGACGAATTTGTTATTTCTTTTCAGCAAGAAATTAAGGATTTAGGCATAATTATTCAATGTATAGCTTCTGCTGACAGACATATTGAAAGAATTGTCAAAAGTGCTAAGAACAGATGGGCACTAATTAATAGAAATATTTTATCGAACGATATAAAATTACAAATGTATTTAATTTGAATTAGAACGATCCTGAAATATGCTGTTGTTACTTGAAAGGCATTGAAAAGGGGATTGTCAAATAAGCTAGAAGCTGTACAAAAAAAGTTGTGAAAAATATTATCCCTGTCTCCTGCACTATATACACCAGTAAGTTACAGATGTGCTATTGCATAAAAGTTTTCCACTTGAACCAGTGGACTGGTGCTTATATGAACACAATAAAAAAGATTCATGCGGATGGAACTATATCTGGACATTTGGTGGTTTCTTCTGCTTTGGTGGAAAATGTTGCGGGGAAGTAGTTCGCTTTATCGAAAATTTATAAAATTTACAATCAATTGCCAAAGGGGCTTAGAGAAACGCCTTCAAAATTTATATGTAATAAACTAGAAAAAAATTACAATACTACTGATCCTTTTAATTTTGATCATGATAATACTTTCTCATGGTTGAATAAAGGACTATGTTAATTTTGATCAGCAACATACCTTCTTGATTTTTTTATTTCCACACTCTGAATTATTAAATTGATATGTTATGCATTACATTAACATATTAGTTAATACTAAAAATAATCAATTGCTAGTCATGGTTCTCATTTTTGCATAATGTTACACTCGAATTATATCTTAATTTTTCCAATTATCAGGTCTGTGAATTTTGATGATGAATCTATAATTATTTATAGAATCAAATATTGTTGAAATGCGATTGATTAAAAAGACCGTTTTTCTTTATCATAATAACTGTATCAAAATTGATATAAAGAATGCAGTGATATTACTGCTGGACATTCTTCATCATAACTAGTGAGTTTTACTCATCTATACGAGACTAATTGGACATATTTATGTGATGTGATACATTTTCTGTACATTTTCTAAAATTGTTATAAGTTTGATGGAATATGTGTGGTTTTAATCCAAATAAAGATATTATTTTCTGCCCTTATCTGTTTCAACATTATTATATGGTAGGAGGTGTTGCGATTTATCTAAGAGGTTTGGAAGGGTAGCTCTTCATTTATCGATGCATTGATATTCCTGCATATGCCTGGCAGTTGATGTCAGAAGAAATGGGTTTCGTCGGCCGTGCTTATAATTAGTCTCAATTATTTTCCCAGTGTCGTGATGGAAGAAGGCTAAGTCGAATTATCATACGTGTATTATGAACAATGTTGCAAAGTAAATTAAAATTCACTGTTAGTTAAAATTGACCCTCCTCTAGACGGCAACTAAATAAAATATTGAAGGAGTTGCATTGATGCGCACCTGGAATAATTGTAATTACCTGATCTGCGTTTTGACTAACGCAGCTTGCATTGTTCCAGTAATGTCTTAGCAGAATCGTTTTTTGTCACTGAAAGTCGATTCATAACACACAAAATATAAATCATGGTTTTGATAGCTATTACACTGCATGCTACTGGCATATTACTCGCGGGTGTCTATTATTAAACAAAACCCTATTAATTACAAATAAAATTGCAGTTCAAGAAATCTCAATTAAAACTGCTTGAAACTAATAGAGATTGTTTCTAAAATCACAGTTAGGAGAAAGATTGTCTAAAACAAGAATTCGTATATATGACCCTAAGCAAAACCGTATCTATCGAAATTGAGGTTCGTTAGGTTGTAACGAGGAGCTTCGCGTTACATACACCCCCGGACAATGAAAACTAGTACACAGTCAAGGGGGCTAATCATACGGGAGGTGTTATGACTCTGCCGTAACGAGTAAACACTGGTGTAGGTTCTACTGACACTGACTCTGGTTCCTCTATTTCTAGCGGCGGAATGTCGGCGTCAATTGGTTCTGTTGCTGCTGAGCATTCGGGCGCTAGGCAGTGGTCAGCAAAGCTGTTAGAAGGTAGAATTATCGTCTCTTTGCCGCCTGATAGGTCAATATCGAGGCACAGCGGGTTATTTTGATCAACGTCGGCCGGGGACAATCTTTGTTTGGAGACAGCTTCAGCTTTACAATTAATCTCCAAAATTATGTAATTCTGACCACGCTTTGGTTTGGCTAGAATCCTGTTATCCATGTCGTTGACGACGAAGATCCATTTGCAGACATAAAAATCTTTGCGTTTGTAGATTGGACCATGTTGTTGTCGCGTAGGGCAGACCGGCCGATTCTGAATGTTATATTGTAGGTAACTCCGAAGTGAAAACAGAAATGCCGGATCGTGCATCTTTATCGCAGTTTCAGAGCATGATTGGACTAGTTCGCCAAACAGCCGTAGATATTCGCCAAATACCATTTCAGCGGAGCTGCATTTGATCGGCTCTCGAGGTCTTGTGCGCTTCGACAGGAGTACTTTCGGCAAAGCTGCAAGCCAATTTTCTTCTGGGCTAGCTTTGTGAGCCGCTTTCAGGTCCTGGTGTGGCCTTTCAACGAATTCATTTGCTCTAGGATTACGAGCCGCGGTCACGGAGTGTTTGACACCATAGTATTTCAGTAGGGCGGCGAATTCTTCGCCGATGAACTGTGCGCCACGATCGGTTGTCACTTCAGCTGGAGCCCCAAACCGAACAAACTAATTGAGCTCTAAAGCATAACTGACAGTACCTTGCTTCATAACTGGCAGTAGTATGGCCTCATAACATCGAGTGGTGCGATCCGGTATTGACAGTAGATAGTGTATATTTTTAAATTCTGTTTGTTGCGGAGAACTAATATATGTGCAAGTATGTATTAGATGTTGCGAAACTAGTAACAAATTAGTTCATTTGTAAGCAGAAGGATAAAACAAAGACAGCATTAAAGGCAAGTGTAATCTCGTGCATATTCATTTCGTGCTTACCGGCGACTCATTAATAAGAGCCGTTATTACGCCTTTAACCACTATATATTTGGGTGAGAAACGTGGGATAATAGGATGGTACAATCTCCTAGACGAATGTGTAAACCTATAGTAGTGAAGCTAGCACTATATAATGTCTCAAAAATACGACTTCTACGCTAACTCACTCTATATAATATATATACCGTGTCTGAACATGATACTAACATTATGATACTATATAATTCCATTGCTACCATATTCCTCACCCAAATATCTAGTGGTTAAAGGGCGTAATACCGGCTTCTACTGATAAGCACGAAACGAATGTGCATAGTTTATCCTTCTGGTCACAACTGAACTAATTTGATTGCATATATTGTTCACGGCAGGTAAGTTTACCTGATCAACGTGTATGTGAGTAAACTGTACTTTGGGCACTTGGTTGACCTGTGGAGCCGTCTTGATATGTCTCGTCACTTTGCATCACTGACATTCTAGACATTGTTTTGACCACTTCTATACACATTGACGCATGCCAGGCCAAAAATATGTCAGGGATAAAATTTGCACTGAGGTTTTGAAAGATGGACAGCTCATTGAATGGTAAAACTCGAAGATCTTGTGACGGACATCTTCAGGTATAAACGGCCGAGAGCCCACGCCAGTTATTTCACACTGCAGCAGAGTTCCATAATAATCAAGTGATTTCAGGTGTTTGACATCAAATTTAAGAAGTGATGGGTCATCTTGCTGTGCTGCTTACAATTCCTGAGTACTAATAGATGAAGGACACAGGATAGAGGCACAGAGTTCTGCAGGACGGCTCAGGCAGTCTGCGACTAAGTTTTCAGACCCTTTGACGTGAGTGACTTCATATCCGTACACGTATATTCGTGTAAGTTGCGAGTTGACACGTCGTGTTTATAAATATTCTTTCGTTCCTCTGAGCATTGGGAGTAGAGGAAGGTCGTCGGTGTAGATTTTCAACTTTAGACCATTCAGATAATTGTGAAAGCGTAGGATCGACCGGCAGATAACGAGTAACTCTTTACCTAATGTATCATATCGGGTCTCGCGAGCTTGTAGTTTTTTCGAGAAGAACGCTATAGGTCGGTGTACGCCATTGGTGGACTGTTGAAAGACTGCCCCTGTGGCAAAGTCGGATGCGTTTGTGATCAATTCAAAAGGTTGAGACCAATCAGGTGAATGTACCATGGTCGCTTTGCATAAAGCCTTTTTGGTATCCTCGTAAGCTTGCATGTCGTCTACGTTGAGCTGAATCTGATGGTATTTCTTGGAAAAACGGCTTTCTGGCACGGGGTATTTATGAAGAGGTGCCAGAATCTTGGCAAGGCAAGGTACGAATCGAAAATAGTAGTTCATCTTGCCCAAGAATCGTCGTAGCGCTCGAACGGTGGTTAGAGGTTGTAGAACTTGAATGGCACGTACTTTAGCAGGTAAAGATGTCATGACATTCTCGGAAATTTGATGACCGAGGAATTAAAATGATTTGTCAAAAAACTACACATTCCTAGTGCCTGCTACATATTTAACTTAAGTTGTGTTTAGAACGAAACCTAATTTTAAATACGAGGACACATTGCATTGATGGAGGAGTCGCACTGAAAACCCTGCTCATATTATAATTACTAAAACACTCCAAGACTGATACGGGAATGCCATCTTTTAGGCTCTAGTTAGATATAAATTAAAGTGTTCCAACACGAAGGTTCTAAGGAGAAGGGTACATTTACTTGCTGCAAATATAGCAATTATCCTAGTGTTTTAGTGCTTTCGTATCTGTTGACAATGGAAATATTAATTAAGGGTCAGTAAATTATTTGTTAAAATATTTCCATTGCATATTTTTTTCAGAGCAAAACAATAACTGATAAAAGTACCCCAAACAATGTCAATATTGATATGATCACATATTGCCTTTAAAAATATATAGCTGCTCAGTTTAATTCGTCGGGATATTGTCAAAATCAAATTCAAATTTTAATACGCTGGACCAATTAAAACGTGAAAAATTACCGTTGATCAATTACGTGCGTGCACGATGCAATAACTTTGCAACACACTCTCTGCTCTCCTCGATACGTGTGATTGCTGTCGCCTTACCTTCTTGACTGTATATCTTCGCTTACCACTGAATTTGTGTTTAACACGCTGTATCATTTTGTTGCAGTCTTCAGTCAAGCCAACCTTCTTGTTGTTGCGCATCCAGTCATACGTATTTGATCATCCATTAATCGGATTTTACGTGTGCCAGCCACCTAGGTATTGCAGCAGACCTTCAACAAGACAACTCTATGCCTTCAAACAGCAATGATCACATCCTGTATCAAAACTTCTACTTTTTCAGGTGCATCTAATCATAGAATCACCAGCAAACGAACAGGAATAAAGGGCAAGTATTTTGAAGGACTTCTATGTGCATACACAATGCCAACTTTCACAAACTATCATGCCATTTCCGGTTTACGAATGTGTGGTTCTTTTAAAGGGCCACACACAACACTTGCTTCTAGATTTGTTCTAGGCCTTCTTTGTAGCATCGCACGGCATTTGTTTCCAGCGGGCGAGTTTTAAAACCATTTTAAAAATAGAGTTTGTTGTAAACGCCCCAGCTTCAAGTAAATGCCGTACGACGTTACAAAGTTAGTTTTGGTGACAAGGATAGGTGAGTTAGTACTGCTTGGGGCCCTTATTTGGGACGGTCTTGCATTCTCCGGTTAATGCCGAGAAGGTCAGTTATTGTAGCAGTGTCCAGAAGTACTCCTAGACACTTGAGACCAGGTCTGGTTGATTTGGGTACTGGTTCTTTCTGTAGAGGCGTTGACATCCGTGGCGAGAGGTTTGCTAAGTAATCTCGTTGAAGTTCTGCAGTAACTGTCTCGTCTCTCTAGTTGTACATCAACAAGATTGGTGTAACTGATATTGCCAATTAGAGTGTGAAGCAAACCCTAAAATCAGCGTAGGTGACAATAGCAGACAGCACGTCGGAGACACGCACAGCAGAAGGCAATCGCGACAACTGAATTGCATGGTAATTCACCGTGCTTAAATAACCTTGATTGGCTGCTCGCACACCATTGGTTAACGGCTAATTTTGCGTTTTCCTCATTGGTGCAGCGTAAATTGAATTGAATTTAATTTACGCAACATTTCGGCAAATGCTTTGTGTCGTTACATCACTTTCCTCTCTGAAAAAATATTCCTCTCGGCGAGGTTAGAAAAGAAATGCATGGCAGAGTTCGAACCAAGCTAAGTAACTGGTTATTATTCTGCCCATAGCTATAAAAAATGTACCGAAAATGCTAGGCTGAATTATGTTTGTTGGTTTCTTCAACAATAATATGATGACAAGTAACAATTAGGAATTTCTACACAAATTGTTAGCTGTAGTGGCCGGTCATATCTCGTGAGACAAAATAGAGCAGTATAAGATTTGGGAGCCGCAGCGTGAGGATCTCGATGTATTTGGGTTGTCTGAGCAAAATTCTGTAAGGACTGCGATACTTTGGTTGTAGTGGTGCAACAACAGTATCATTATAAACAAGTACTCTCTTGCAGCTATGGAGCTGCGGGTGAATGAAGACTTAACCAGGAGTTTGTATCGACTGCTGTTCAGATCTGTTACTGAAATGAAGTCGGAGGCGGATAGCTTCGTCTTTTGGATCATCCTGTGCGGGGAGTAGACGTTGGAGCTGACTAGACAGGCGTAGATCCATTTCATACAAGAGTTGTGACGCAGACGTTTTAATGGATTCACGAATGCAGAAAGGCATGGCAACCAGAACTAAAGGTAGTGCATCAACCCAGTTGCCATTAATGAACGAGGATGCTAAAGCAGCTTTGAGTTCCATATGCATTCTCTCTACCATACCGTTAGATTGGGGATATTAGAATAGAATAGAATAGAATAGAATATCTTTATTTGGATTCAAACCACACATATTCCATCAAATAATAAAATTGGAAATTGTACAATATATAAAAAAAATTATCACATCACAATAAATGTGCAATTAATATCATGTAGATAGGTATATCTCACTAGTTGTACAATACAATATATCAATATCAGAAAGTTCGACTGAAAAGAATAATATATACATTATCAAATTAGGAACAATTAATGTATAATTCGAGTGTAACATTATGCAAAAATTGAGAACCATGACTAGCAATTGATTGTATGTAATGTTAACTAATTAGAAGAAATAGTGCATAACATTTCAATTATAACAATACAAAACTTGGAAATAAAAATCTCTAGAAAATCTGTTTTCGATAACAATTATCCTTGTCTTTTATTCAACCATGAGAAAGTATTATCATAATCAAAAGAATAACAAATATCAGCAGAATTGCAGACTTTTTCAAGTTCAGTAGATAAAGTTTTAAAAGACATCTTAGATGGAGGCATTTCTCTAAGCCCCTTCGGCAATTGGTTATAAATTTTGTAGATTTTCGAGAAAGAGAATAACTTGCTCGCTACATTCCCCACCAAAGGAGGAGATATTGCCAAATGTCCAGATCTAGTTCCAACTTCATGACTCTTTCTTATCGGAGTCATATAGGCACCAGTCCACTGGTTCAAATGGAAAACTTTTATACAATAACACATCCTCCGAAACCACAGTGATTGCAATGACACAAACTGTAATCTAGAGGCGTATATAGTGCAAGAAATAGGACTAATATGTTTCACAACCTTTCTTTGTACAGCTTCTATATTATTAGACAAACCCTTTTTAATG
>JAQBSW010005806.1:0-54116 GCA_029291075.1 Eudiplozoon nipponicum | reverse complement strand
TGGTATCCAAATATTTTGTAACTCGGTTCTAGTATGTCTCCACACCTTATAAGTTTGACACTCTGCACAGTCTCTTGCCCATGCCCATATGTCTTTAGACATATGCGGCCAAACGTATGTAACAGTAATTAATCGAATAGTGGCTTTTATGAATGAATGTCCTATATCGTGTAATGGTTGGATTATTATGGCGCGTAGCTCCAAAAGCGCATATAGTCGTGGTTGATCTCTGGACGTTTCGTATAACAAACACTTGCCACTCATGATTTTACGAACATATCCTGGTCTCTTGGACGAAACTAACGTAAAGAGATCCAATTCTTGCGCTTCCTCGATTTGATTGACTAATTTTTAGGAGAATCATCTAGATTCTTTGATGGACCTTGATATATCAGCTCGACATCTGCTTCATTTGGTCAGACAGTGAAATCGAACTCTGCTAACAGGGTAATTTGTGAATTCACCCTGCGAGAGTAATTAAGTATCGCTGTTTTAACAAGTCTGCTGATCAACGGCTTGTGATCTGTCAAAAATTTGAACTGATGACCGTATAAATAATGCTCAAAACGTAACACTGCCGCATACACATCAAGATGCTCTTTACCAAAAGTATCATATCGTTTTTCTCGATCACTAAGCTTTCGGCTGTAAAACCAAATTGGTCTTACTATATCGTTGTCTCTTTGCTAAAGCAGTGCCCCAATTGCAACATCTGAGGCATCTGTGATTAGCTTAAATGGCTTCTCCCAATCTCCAGGCACTAGTATGGTTATATCACTTAGCAAATCCTTAGCCCTCTGGAAATTTACTCGGTCTTCCTAACTTGAGATGACAGGCCAAGACTTCTTGGACGTGCTTTTTTCACGTGTGAGGTGGCGTGTTAACGATCCTATAAGTCCGCCTAGACCAGGAATGAATCACCGATAATAGCTTATTATGTCCAAGAACCTTCGCAACTGACGCACTGTCCGGGGCTACGTTACGTCTTTGATTGTTTGGATTTTAACTTCCAAGGGTTTAATTACATCTCTGGAAAGTACATGTCTATGATATTTAACTGAAGCGCATCCAAAAATTAATTTTATTGGGTTTTATCACTAATCCATATTGCTCCAGCTTGGTCAAACCCGTTTCCAAATGCTTACGATGTTCATCACATGATCGACTAAAAATAATTATGTCGTCTATGTACATCCTCGCAATTGGAAAATTCTGAATGACTTCAGCCAAATGCTGGAATGTGAGACTGGCATTCTTCGACCCAAAAGGCCTTCTGAGGAATTCGTGCGATCCCCCTCCTGGAAATCTGATTGCGGTGAGTGGTATAGAGCCTTCCTCCATCATTATCTGATAGTACGCTTTCTGGAGATCTAAAGTTGAATAAACCTCATATCCCATTATGTCTCAATTCAGAGTACTCTGGTTAGGGAGAGGATAAGAATCACCCTCCGTCGCTGAGTTTAAAAGACGATTATTTCCACAAACCCTCCATTGTCCCAGTTTAGGTTTGGAAACTACTACTATTAGGGAAGCAATATTAGATTTTGATTTTCTACAAATTTACTCTTTGTGCAATTTGTGAAATTTAGACACAGCAACTTGTTGTTTGTGTTGTGCCAATGATTGGGCCGTATTCAATCCTTTTCTCTTAGCACTGAAAGGTTGAAACACTGCAAGGTGTTCCTCGATGATGACGCCAAAGACATTTGCGACTGTAGGACGAGGTAAAAGGAGTGCTCTAACTTCGGACGTGTTAGATTCAGTTAGGGTTAACACTACTACGCCTTTCGCGATAATCCTAGTTTTGGATCCAGAATCAGTTTGAAGGAACTCAAGAAATTCATCCCAATGATATGGTCCTTGACATCTGCTACCAGAAAGTTCCACACAAAAAAATAATTCCGGCCTATGGTTACCGACACTTCTTTCATCCTCTAACTCCTATTGAACTACCAATTTCGGCCCATAGTTGATAATCGAATGTGGGGAATTCTGCTTCCACCACATCTAACCTAACTATGCTTACATCAGCACATGTTTCGATGAGAAACTCCAGTCAAATTAATTCATTTTTAATAATGAATTTATTGCTGTATAATCCAATAATGTTTTCAAGATCTCCGCTTAGAAAAAATCTAACCCTCTTGCCGTCTGTTTCGGTGCTCTTTGCTATTGTAGCATCTTTTGCTTTTGCCTTCAGTATGCCTTTTACAGGCATGTCTGGGAGCCTTTGCAATGGAACTTCCCCTACGGCTCCTACTAGCGAGGTTTTTATCCTTTTCCCGGTGATGAATTTCTCACTACCGGCTTGTTTCAAATACCTCTAGTGTGGCTCTGAACTCAGCAGTACAAATAGAATTCACCACATCTCTAGATATATTCAACCCGGAAGCTTTCGCACAAACGTGTTCATAAAACTCTGATGGTTGTTGACGCCTCATCTTTTCTAGGCGTAATAATTCACACATTTGTACCGACCTTCCAGGCTTATATTTCTGTTAAATTTCGGCCATTAGCAACTCAAATGCATTATACGGTTCTTCTTCCACATTTCTGTTTCTAAAGTTTTTCAATGTGCTTCTGAATTTCTCTGGCAATACCATTCATGCTGCAGCGAATTTCTCCATAGGGTTTACAATCTGGTAAGCTTTGAATAGCATTTGGGTATCCTCGACACAACTTGAATGCTTTTTGGATTTATACGATGGTAGACTGAATTTTTTCGACTGGTGCGGTCGCCATATTTTGTAGAGAATCCAACCCTATTAGTAAATGAAAACCCCAGAGATGCCAGGCCGTTTTCAGTTTCAATATATCAATTTGAGTCTGATAAGCTAGTATTCTCTTTCGCATTTATTAAGTTCATGCCTGCCCTATCTTTAGCTTACTTACTTGTGTCCTCAAACTTAAGATTTGCTTCCATGTTAATCAAACTTATATATATTTGATAACTTAGTGTTAGGCAACGGACTGTGTACTTCTTGCGTAACAATACACACGATAAAATTTTCTGGTAAGTAATAAGTCGCGAAAAACAGAATTATTAAATTACCTGTTCTAGAACGTCCTCAATATGTACAATTCAATACACAAAATGATAGCAGGTGAATATTGTGATAATCGAGTATTTGTAAACCGAAAGTAGAGATAAACAAATGCAGCTTGCTAAAGAAAGTCAGGCCAGTCAGATACAGATTATCAAAACCTGAAATTACGCACTATTCAAAAGTATACGCATTGTCAAGTATTTAAATAAAAAATGTTCAAAAAAATGAAATAATAATTTCTTTCTAAATAAAATTCTTTTCGATCAGTCACGGTAATTTCAATTTATCAGTACTTGTCACTTTAGTTTTGTCATAAGAAATATCTTCTGGACATGTAAATGATAAATGGTCATTTTTAAGACATATTTTTATGGATACCTTTGTTATGAAGTGTCTCATAGTTACAGGCATATTGCAGTTATTCATTAACAGCTTAAATTCAATTGATGTAATTTTTAAAGTACTTATCCTTATGTAACGACACAAATTAATTGCCGACATATTGCGTAAATTAAATTCAATTTGATTTACGTTGCACCAATGAGAAAAAGGCGAAACTTGCCGTTAACCAATAGTGTGCAAGTAGATATATCACTCTAACATGGCTATTTAAGCACGGCAAATTAACCATGCACTTCAGTTGTCGCATTTGCCTTCTGCTTTGCGTTACGTGTGCGTGTTGTCGGCTGTCATCACCTACGCTGATTATGCGATTGTCTTCACCAAAAATTGGCAACATCAGTGACACCTATCGTGTTGTTGTACAACCAGCGAAATGAGCCAATTAATACAGAACTTCAACGACGTTTCCACATCGAGATGACAACGTAACAACAGAAGGAACCACGGCCCGAGTCAACCCAAGGCTCTAGGACATCTTCACACTGAAGGATCTTTCTCTGCATTTGCCGGAGAACGCACGACCGGCCATGTTAAGGCCCCTTATCAGTACAATAGCTCTATCTATGGCACTTTAACCGAGTTTGTAACGTCGTACGGCATTTACTTGAAGCTGAGGCGTTTATAAATAAAATTCGTTTCAATCAGTCACGATGGTTTTAATTTATCAATAATTGTGTAAACGCCCCGGCTTCAAGTAAATGCCGTACGACGTTACAAACTTGGTTAAGGTGCTCTGAATAGAGATTAGTTACTGATAGGGGGGCCCTTAAGAGGGCCTGGTAATGCGTTCTCCTGAAGTCTTCAGAGTGTGAAGATGTCCTAGAGCCTTGGGTGGACTCTGGTTGAGTTGTCGCTCCCGCGGTTGAGCTGTAATCACGATGTGGATAACGTCCTGCAGGTTCTGCACTTAATTGGCTCGTCTCTCTGGGTATACCGCAACAAGTTGAGTCACGGATGTAGTTAGTTGTTGGTGAAACTATCAAATCACCAGCGTAGGTATTGACAGCCGACAGAACGCACACGCGTGAAGCAGGTAGAATGCAAATGCCACAACTGGCTTGCATGGTAAATTGCCGTGCTTAAATAGCATGCCATGCCTACTTGCACACTATTGGTTAAACGGCAAGTTTCGCTTTTTTCTCATTGGTGCAACGTAAATAAAATTGAATTTAATTTACGCAATATGTCGGCCATTAATTTGTGTCGTTACAACACTTTCCTCTCTGAAAAAAAAGGAAAAAAATTCCTCTCTGCGAGGCTAGATAAGAAATGCATGACAGAGTTCGAACCAATATGATGAACCATAAGTGCTGGGCTTAAATAGGCTTGTTGGTTGCTTCAACAATGATATGATGCCAGGTAACCACTAGAAATTGCTACACAAAATGTTAGCTCTAGTGGTCGGTCATACCACATGAGGCAAAATAGAGCAGTGTAAGTTTGAGGAGCCGCACCGTGAAGATTTCGAGGTAAATCGCCTCTGAATTTGCCAGGTTTAAGTTAAAACCTAAGCAGGTTGGATCGTTGTCAATGTGTTTGTATACGACCAAAGGAGCTAGAGTGCTCGACGTTGTGGTCATGACATTTGTAGAGTGGTCTTTGTGAAATAGATAAAGTTGAGATATGCATTGAAAGTGGCCTGTACCATGATATGAAGCTGATCACTACTTAGTGTTGCTACACGAAAGCGTTAGCTCTAAGTAGCTGGTCATAACAAAATAGGCAGTGTAATGTCATGTGTGAGAAATACATTATAATGTAAAATATATATACATTAAAATCAAAGGTAACTGCATAAAAATATGTACACGAACATTGCCTCAGAGATGGCATAATACCAAAGAACTGTTCAAAAATGCTACACAATTGTTAGCTAAGAACAGCTGGTTATGCCACGTGAGACAAATACGAAAAATAACGTAAGGTTAAAAAAATTTGATAGTTAATGTTAATGTTTAAAAAAAATCAATTACGCGTTATACAAAGCAGGATATTGAGATTGTGGGCAGACGGAGCCTGAGACGTGTGTAGAAGGTTGAACGCTCTCAGGATCAGGTGGTTCGATAAACGGTTTCAACCTGTCTATGCTTACTGATGTCGGTGTAGCGCCTTGCATAATGATGAAGTATTTGGGTTGTCTGAGTAAAATCGGGTAAGGACCGCGATACTTGGGTTGTAGTGGTGCAACAGCATTATTGTTGCGAACGAGTACTCTCTTGCAGCTGTGGAGCTGTGGGTGAACGAAGACTGGACGAGGCGTGTGTCTCGGCTGCTGTTCGGACATGTTACCGAAATGAAGTCGAAGGCGGGTAGCTTCGTCTTGTGGGTCATCTTGTGCCGGTAGTAGACGTGGGAGCTGACTAGGCAGGCGTAGATCCATGCCATACAAGAGTTGTGACGCAGACGTTTTAATGGATTCACGAGTACGGGAACGCATGGCAAGCAGAACTAAAGGTAGTGCATCGACCCAGTTGCCATTAATGGACGAGGATGCTAAAGCTGCTTTGAGTTCCCTATGCATTCTCTCTACCATGCCATTAGCTTGGGGATGGTAGGCAGTCGTCTGGCGTAAGATGCATCCCATGTACCGCAAGGTGGTTTGAAACGATCAGATGAGAAGCAAGTGCCTCTGTCCGTGATGACCTCATTGGGAACACCATAATTGGATATCCATGCAGAGATAAAACCGTTAGTTACTTCGTCTGCAGAAATGGTGCCAAGAGGTAATGCCACAGGCCACCGTGTAAATCTATCGATCATAGTTAGAAGGTAGCTGAAACCTTGAACCTTTGTCAGATGAACTATGTCGATGTGGACGATGGCTAGGCGAGAAGTAGACCGAAAATGTTGCAACTTAGAACGAGTGTGTCGTGTGATCTTGTTTTTCTGACAAATAGCACACTCTGAGACCCATCGTTTAACATTCTGCCTAAGTCTGTGACCCCAGAAACGATCTGTAAGAAGTCGGACAGTCGCTTGGCTTCCTGGGTGAGAAATTGAGTGAATTGAATCGAAAACTTTTCTCTGAAGGCTGGTCGGCAGAACTGGCTTGTTGGGCTGCGTACCCGTGAAGTAAACAATTGGTAAGCCTTCCCACAGACGGCATATGAACTTGGTTGGGTGACGGGCTATTGATCTTTGAATGTGAATGTCACCGCGTTGTTCAGTTCGCAGGAGAGTTGGCGTTAGTGCAGGTTCACTGAGTGCCACGGAGTTGACCGTGAATGGTGACGGCGAAGGTGGTTGTAGAGAGACGTCTGGCCTGGACAGGGCATCTGCAATGAAGTTCTGTTTGCCCTTGACGTGAAAGACGTCAAATTGCCATTCGCTTAGACGAGAAAGCTGTCTTTCCACTCTGGCAGGGTACTTGGCGATAGATGAAGTTGCGTTTCGAAGTGCGCTAACTAGTGGTGCATGATCTGTGAAAACAACAAATCTGCTACTGCCAATGATGCTGATAAAATGGCGCACTGCGTCGTGGATGGCGAGAAGTTCTCGGCCGAAAGTGTCGTACCTCGTTTCTACTGGTTGGAGAGTACGCGAGTAGAAACTGATAGGCTTCCGAACTCCGTCGACCTCTTGTTCCAACGTGGCTCCAATAGCGAATTCAGAAGCATCTGTCGTGAGTAGAAATGGCTTTTCAAAATCTGGGTGAGTTAGCATTGTGGCATTTGCTAACGAGTTGATGGCAAGTCGAAGTAATTCCTCGTCTTCCGGATGACCAAGCAATGATGGAATTCTTGCTAAGTCCTTTACGGTTCCGCAGGTACCTGCACAAAGGATAAGGTTGTTTTGAAAGACCCGGAAGGAATTTGCGATAATAGTTTAGTACTCCCATGATTTTCTGCAACTCGCTCACAATCCTTGGTGACTTGATATTCTTGATTGAATTCGTCTTTGACGGCAACGGTTGAATACCTTGGGCCGTGATACGATGCCCTAAGAAGTCCACGGATGTAGTTGCAATCTGCGTCTTGTCACAGTTGATCTTGAGTCGGTGGTTGGATAAGCGTGAGAGGACATTTCTTAGATGCTTGTCATGAGATTCTATGTCTGGACTGAATACCATAATTTCATCGAGATATGACATACAATAAGCAGAGCCATCGCGAAGTATGTTGTCCATGAATCTTTGAAATGTCTGAGTAGCACACTTAAGTCCAAAAGGCATGTAAAGATATTCGAAAAGGCCAAATGGAGTGATGACTGCAGTCTTTTCGATATCCTCTGGTGCTACCGGGATGTGATGGTAGGCTTGTCTGAGGTCAATCACTGAGAAGAAATAGCTGCCGTTGAGTTTTTCAAGTAAAGTGTTGATATTTGGAATAGGATATGCATCAGATTTTGTCACTGAATTTAGCTTACGGTAGTCTCCACAGGCTCTGTATGATCCGTTTGATTTAGAGACTAAGTGCAGTGGTGACGCCCATGAACTTTTCGATGGTCTGATGATTCCCTCTTCCAAAAGCCTTGAGAATTCTTCTTGGGCAGCTTTCAGCTTAGCAGGAGCCAGTGGTCGCTTCTTGAGTGCAATAGGTTGTCCTTCTGTGACGATATGATGCATCGTGTTGGAGACTCGTAGCTCTGACTTGTTAAGATCGAAAAGCGATTTGTATTTTCGAAGAGCTGCTGATATCTCTGCTGAATGATGCACTGGGGTTGGCTGAATGACCTGTAACTCCAAACGCTCGGAGGCAAGTGTCCAAAAATTTTGTTCAATTCCTGTGGAGGGGTCGATGATCTTTTGATTGGCAAGATCAACAATGAGCCAAAATTTTAGAAGGAAATCAAGGCCTATTATATTATGTGAGACCTTGGCAATGATGAAGTTGTGGGAAAATTCACGTCGTAGACCTATGTTGAGTGTGCGGTATTGGCAGCCATAAGTTGGTATGGGCTCGCCTGTAGCTGTTGCGAGAAGAACGCCTAGCGACATCTCGGCCATTGAATCACCTTTGAGAACTGAGACTGCCGCACCTGTGTCTACGATGAACTCTTCGCCAGTTTTGAAATCAAGAAGGTGCAGAAGTTCGTTGGGCTGTTTGGCCGGGTCATGCAAACAAGTAGGCTGGTGATTGCGACCGGCATTGTCTGTTTGGTTCTCTATGTGAAAAATTCGGCGTGGACGAAAAGAGTCGACAGGGATGTCGGATTGTAGTTGGCTTCTTCCCTGTAGCGCCGTTGATGCCGTTGATGTGCAGAAAGTACGGTCTTCTACTTCCTGCGCCAGACGTTTCCCGATACTGATGCACCCTTGTGCCTGCGGTCTGTTGTCCTCTCCGTCAGCTGTGGAAATTGACACTCATTCGGAAATTCTTCGGAACGACAAACACAAACTTGGCAAGCATAAAAAACTTCTGGTGGTTATAACACCAGTTCTTTGGAGCATATTTATTAAATGATTGCGGAGATCTCGATCGCCGCCTACCATTATAATTTGACTTGGAAACGAATTTTGGTCGAGCATTCACTTGATTTAGCTCGGATTTGGTAATGGCCAATCCTTCTAGAACTTTAGCCATGTTCGCCACTGTTCTCTCTAAAGAGGAGAGTCTATCATCTTGCGGGGGTGAAGAAAAGGATGATGGATTCACTTTTGGTTCCAAAACCCTATATTCTAACTCACATCTCTCAGATAAGTCATCTATAGAGAGAGTGTTGGGGAGCTGTCTGGCAAAGAGTTTTAATGTTTGAGGAAGATTGTTAATAAAAACAACCTTAGCCTCATGGTCAGAAATGTTGGTTTTATACCAACGTTTCCGTAATTCCCTCAGTATTTCGATGGGGCCAAGATTTGGCATATCTAACTGTGCATATTTGTTTATTATCTGCTCAGTTTCCGTGGGTCCAAGCAAGGATTCTACCTCGTTTTGTAGGCCCAAAATGGGATTAGGTAGCTTCCTAATGGCCTCAAGCTTAGGATAAATCCGTCGCTGCAATTCAGAAGGTAGTTTAGCAAAAACCTTCGACAGTTTTTGATGACTGTCATAATCAGGAAACGGGGAGAAAGCGGAGTCTACGCGCATAAAGAATAGCTCACTATCTCCATCCCAAACAGGAACATCACTATCTAAAATTGGACCTGACATTTTAACAATCTTACGGGATCTTAAAAGCATAAATTTATAAGCAATATGAAAATGTATAAATATTCTTTAACGAAACGCTTACCCACAAACAGCTTTCATGGTTGAATGAGCGCAGAACAAAAGCACGAAGTAACTTCTTCTAAAAAATCCGCAATTGAGCCTGTCGAGTACGTACGGTGCCGTTTTGTACGTAGGAAAGATGAACAGAGGCCCCGTTGGCCTTTGATGCCAATGTATTATTATTTTCCACAGTTGAATGAGCGCAGAACAGTAACTGCTTCCAAAAATTTAAATTATCCGCAATTTAGCCTGTCCAGTACGTACGGTGCCGTTTTGTACGTAGGAAATACGAACAGATGCCCCGCATTATTATTATACCCCCCAAAAAAAATTCACCACAAATCCACGAATATATACCCAACAGAATTCCCAGAAGACCACGATCACGGTAGATAAAACGCAAATCTTAATCGATTTTTATCCCAAATAGATGAAAAAGGAAGTCAATTTTATTTATACCAAAAAAATCAGAACAATAATCAATATCCTGGCGCGGTCGCCAATTTTGTAAACGCCCCGGCTTCAAGTAAATGCTGTACGACGTTACAAACTCGGTTAAGGTGCTCTGAATAGAGATTAGTTACTGATAGGGGGGCCCTTAAGTGGGCCTGGTAATGCGTTCTCTTGAAGTCTTCAGTGTGTGAAGATGTCATAGAGCCTTGGGTGGACTCTGGTTGAGTTGTCGCTCCCGTGGTTGAGCTGTAATCACGATGTGGATAAAGTCCTGCAGATTCTGCACTTAATTGGCTCGTCTCTCTGGGTATACCGCAACAAGATGAGTCACGGATGTAGTTAGTTGTTGGTGAAACCATCAAATCACCAGCGTAGGTATTGACAGCCGACAGAACGCACACGCGTGAAGCAGGTAGAATGCAAATGCCACAACTGGCTTGCATGGTAAATTGCCGTGCTTAAATAGCATGCCATGCCTACTTGCACACTATTGGTTAAACGGCAAGTTTCGCTTTTGTCTCATTGGTGCAACGTAAATAAAATTGAATTTAATTTACGCAATATGTCGGCCATTAATTTGTGTCGTTGCAACACTTTCCTCTCTGAAGAAAAAGGAAAAAAATCCTCTCTTCGAGGCTAGATAAGAAATGCATGACAGAGTTCGAACCAATATGATGAACCATAAGTGCTGGGCTTAAATAGGCTTGTTGGTTGCTTCAACAATGATATGATGCCAGGTAACCACTAGGAATTGCTACACAAATTGTTAGCTCTAGTGGTCGGTCATACCACGTGAAGCAAAATAGAGCAGTGTAAGATTTGGGAGCCGCAGCGTGAAGATTTCGAGGTTAATCGCCTCTGAATTTGCCAGGTTTAAGTTAAAACCTAGGCAGGTTGGATCGTCGTCAATGCGTTTGTATACGACCAAAGGAGCTAGAGTGCTCGACGTTGTGGTCATGACATTTGTAGAGTGGTCTTTGTGAAATAGATATGCATTGAAAGTGGCCTGTAACATGATATGAAGCTGATCACTACTTAGTGTTGCTACACGAAAGCGTTAGCTCTAAGAAGCTGGTCATACCAAAATAGGCAGTGTAATGTCATGTGTGAGAAATACATTATAATGTAAAAATATATATATTAAAATCAAAGGTAACTGCATAAAAATATGTACACGAACATTGCCTCAGAGATGGCATAATACCAAAGAACTGTTCAAAAATGCCACACAATTATTAGCTAAGAACAGCTGGTTATGCCACGTGAGACAAATACGAAAAATAACGAAAGGTTAAAAAAAATTTTGATAGTTAATGTTAATGTTTAAAAAAATCAATTACGCGTTATACAAATCAGGATATTGAGATTGTGAGCAGACGGAGCCTGAGACGTGTGTAGAAGTTTGAACACTCTCAGGATCAGGTGGTTCGATAAACGGTTTTAACCTGTCTATGCTTACTGATGTCGGTGTAGCGCCTTGTATAATGATGAAGTATTTTGGTTGTTTGAGCAAAATCGGGTAAGGACCGCGATACTTTGGTTGTAGTTGTGCAAAAGCATTATTGTTGCGAACGAGTACTCTCTTGCAGCTGCGGAGCTGTGGGTGAACAAAGACTGGACGAGGCGTGTGTCTCGGCTGCTGTTCGGACATGTTACCGAAATGAAGTCAAAGGCGGGTAGTTTCGTCTTGTGGGTCATCCTGTGCCGGTAGTAGACGTGGGAGCTGACTAGACAGGCGTAGATCCACGCCATAAAAGAGTTGCAAAGCAGTCGTTTTAATGGATTCACGAGTGCGGGAACGCATGGCAAGCAGAACTAAAGGTATTGCATCGACCCAGTTGCCCTTAATGGACGAGGATGCTAAAGCAGCTTTGAGTTCCCTATGCATTCTCTCTACCATGCCATTAGCTTGGGGATGATATGCAGTCGTCTGGCGTAAGATGTATCCCATGTACCGCAAAGTGGTTTTGAAACGATCAGATGAGAAGCAAGTGCCTCTGTCCGTGATGACCCCATTGGGAACACCATAATTGGATATCCATGCAGAGATAAAACCGTTGGTTACTTCGTCTGCAGAAATGGTGCCAAGAGGTAATGCCGCAGGCCACCGTGTAAATCTATCGATCATAGTTAGAAGGTAGCTGAAACCTTGAATCTTTGTCAGATGAACTATGTCGATGTGGACGATGGCTAGGCGAGAAGTAGATCGAAAATGTTGCAACTTTGAACGAGTGTGTCGTGTGATCTTGTTTTTCTGACAAATAGCACACTCTGAGACCCATCGTTTAACATTCTGTCTAAGTCTGTGACCCAAGAAACGATCTGTAAGAAGTCGGACAGTCACTTGGCTTCCTGGGTGAGAAATTGAGTGAATTGAATCGAAAACTTTTCTCTTAAGGCTGGTCGGCAGAACTGGCTTGTTGGGCTGCGTACCCGTGAAGTAAACAATTGGTAAGCCTTCCCACAGACGGCATATGAATTTGGTTGGGTGACGTGCTATTGATCTTTGAATATGAATGTCACCGCGTTGTTCAGTTCGCAGGAGAGTTGGCGTTAGTGCAGGTTCACTGAGTGCCACGGAGTTGACAGTGAATGGTGACGGCGAAGGTGGCTGTAGAGAGACATCTGGCCTAGACAGGGCATCTGCAATGAAGTTCTGTTTGCCCTTGACGTGAAAGACGTCAAATTGCTATTCGCTTAGACGAGAAAGCTGTCTTTCCACTCTGGCAGGTACTTGGCGATAGATGAAGTTGCGTTTCGAAGTGCGCTAACTAGTAGTGCATGATCTGTGAAAACAACAAATCTGCTACTGCCAATGATGCTGATAAAATGGCGCACTACGTCGTGGATAGCGAGAAGTTCTCGGTCGAAAGTGTCGTACCTCGTTTCTACTGGTTGGAGAGTACGCGAGTAGAAACTGATAGGCTTCCAAAATCCGTCGATCTCTTGTTCCAACGTGGCTCCAATAGCGAATTCAGAAGCATCTGTCGTGAGTAGAAATGGCTTTTCAAAATCTGAATGTGTTAGCATTGTGGCATTTGCTAACGAGTTGATGGCAAGTCGAAGTAATTCCTCGTCTTCGGATGACCAATCAATGATGGAATTCTTGTTAAGTCCTTTTCGGTTCCGCAGGTGCCTGCACAAAGGATAAAGTTGTTTTGAAAGGCCCGGAAGGAACTTGTGATAATAGTTTAGTACTCCCAGGATTTTTTGCAACTCGCTCAAAGTCTTTGGTGACTTGATATTCTTGATTGAATTCGTCTTTGACGGCAACGGTTGAATACCTTGGGCCGTGTTACGATGCCCTAAGAAGTCGACGGATGAAGCTGCAATCTGCGTCTTGTCACAGTTGATCTTGAGTCCGTGCTTGGATAAGCGTGAGAGGACATTTCGTAGATGTTTCGCATGAGATTCTAGATCTGGACTGAATACCATAATGTCATCGAGATATGACATACAATAAGCAGAGTCGTCACGAAGTATGTTGTCTATGAATCTTTGAAATGTCTGAGTAGCACACTTAAGTCCAAAAGGCATGTAAAGATATTCAAAAAGGCCAAATGGAGTGATGACTGCAGTTTTCTTGATATCCTCTGGTGCTACCGAGATGTGATGGTGCGCCTGTCTGAGGTCAATCACTGAGAAGAAATTGCTGCCGTTGAGTTTTTCAAGTAAAGTGTTGATATTTGGAATAGGATATGCATCAGATTTTGTCACCGAATTTAGCTTACGGTAGTCTCCACAGGCTCTGTACGATCCGTTTGATTTAGAGACTAAGTGCAATGGTGACGCCCATGAACTTTTCGATGGTCTGATGATTCCCTCTTCCAAAAGCCTTGAGAATTCTTCTTGGGCAGCTTTCAGTTTAGCAGGGGCCAGTGGTCGCTTCTTGAGTGCAATAGGTTGTCCTTCTGTGACAATATGGTGCATCGTGTTGGAGACTCGTAGCTCTGACTTGTTAAGATCAAAAAGCGATTTGTATTTTCGAAGAGCTGCTGATATCTATGCTGAATGATGCACTGGGGTTTGCTGAATGACCTGTAACTCCAAACGCTCGGAGGCAAGTGTCCAAAAACTTTGCTCAAGTCCGGTGGAGGGGTCGATGATCTTCTGATTGGCAAGATCAACAATGAGCCGAAATTTAGGAAAGGAAATCAAGGCCTATTATATTATGTGAGACCTTGGCAATGATGAAGTTGTGGGAAAATTCACGTCGTAGACCTATGTTGAGTGTGCGGTATCGGCAGCCATAAGTTGGTATGGGCTCGCCTGTAGCTGTTGCGAGAAGAACGCCAAGCGACATCTCGGCCATTGAATCACCCTTGAGAACTGAGACTGCCGCACCTGTGTCTACGATGAACTCTTCGCCAGTTTTGAAATCAAGAAGATGCAGAAGTTCGTTGGGCTGTTTGGCCGGGTTATGCAAACAAGTAGGCTGGTGATTGCGACCGGCATTGTCTGTTTGGTTCTCTATGTGAAAAATTCGGCGTGGACGAAAAGAGTCGACAGGGATGTCGGATTGTAGTTGGCTTCTTCCCTATAGCGCCGTTGATGCCGTTGATGTGCAGAAAGTACGGTCTTCTACTTCCTGCGCCAGACGTTTCTCGATACTGATGCACCCTTGTGCCTGCGGTCTGTTGTCCTCTCCGTCAGCTGTGAAAATTGACACTCATTCGGAAATTCTTCGGAACGACAAAGACAAACTTGGCAAGCATAAAAAACTTCTGGTGGTTATAACACCAGTTCTTTGGGGCATACTTATTGAAGGATTGCGGAGATCTCGATCGCCGTCTACCATTATAATTTGACTTGGAAACGAATTTTGGTCGAGCATTCACTTGATTTAGCTCGGATTTGGTAATGGCCAATCCTTCTAGAACTTTGGCCATGTTCGCCACTGTTCTCTTTAAAGAGGAGAGTCTATCATTTTGCGGGGGTAAAGAAAAGGATGGTGGATTCACTTTGGGTTCCAAAACCCTATATTCTAACTCACATCTCTCAGATAAGTCATCTATAGAGAGAGTGTTGGGGAGCTCTCTGGCAAAGAGTTTTAATGTTTGTGGAAGATTGTTAATAAAAACAACCTTAGCCTCATGGTCAGAAATGTTGGTTTTATACCAACGTTTCCGTAATTCCCTCAATATTTCGATGGGGCCAAGATTTGGCATATCTAACTGCGCATATTTATTTATTATCTGCTCAGTTTCCGTAGGTCCAAGCAAGGATTCTACTTCGTTTTGTAGGCCCAAAATGGGATTAGGTAGCTTCCTAATGGCCTCAAGCTTAGGATAAATCCGTCGCTGCAATTCAGAAGGTAGTTTAGCAAAAACCTTCGACAGTTTTTGATGACTGTCATAATCAGGAAACGGGGAGAAAGCGGAGTCTACGCGCATAAAGAATAGTTCACTATCTCCATCCCAAACAGGAACATCAATATCTAAAATTGGACCTGACATTCTAACAATCTTACGGGATCTTAAAAGCATAAATTTATAAGCAATATGAAAATATATAAATATACTTTAACGAAACGCTTACCCACAAACAGCTTCCACAGTTGAATGAGCGCAGAACAAAACACGTCACAGTAACTGCTTCCAAAAATTGAAATTATCCGCAGTACGTACGGTGCCGTTTTGTACGTAGGAAAGACGAACAGAGGCCCCGTTGGCCTTTGATGCCAATGTATTATTATTTTCCACAGTTGAATGAGCGCAGAACAAAACACGTCACAGTAACTGCTTCCAAAAATTGAAATTATCCGCAATTTAGCCTGTCCAGTACGTACGGTGCCGTTTTGTACGTAGGAAAGACGAACAGAGGCCCCGTTGGCCTTTGATGCCAATGTATTATTATTATTATACCCCCAAAAAAAAATTCACCACAAATCCACGAATATATACCCAACAAAATTCCCAGAAGACCACAATCAGGGTAAAGAAAACGCAAATGTTAATCTATTTTTATCTCAAAAAAAAGAAAAAGGAAATTAATTTTGTTTATACCCAAAAAAATCAGAACAATAATCAATATCCTGGCGCGGTCGCCAATTTTGTAAACGCCCCTGGCTTCAAGTAAATGTCGTACGACGTTACAAACTCGGTTAAGGTGCTCTGAATAGAGATTTGTTACCGATAGGGGGCCCTTAAGAGAGCCTGGTCATGCGTTCTCCTGAATTATTCAGAGTGTGAAGATGTCCTAGAGCCTTGGGTGGACTCTGATTGTTGTCGCTCCCGTGGTTGAGTTGTAATCACGATGTGGATAACGTCGTTCAGGTTCTGCAATTAATTGGCTCGTCTCTCTGGTTATACCGCAACAAGATGAGTCACGGATGTAGCCAATTGTTGGTGAAACTATCAAATCACCAGCGTAGGTATTGACAGCCGACAGAACGCACACGTGTAACGCAAAGCAGAATGCAATTGCGACAACTGACTTGCATGGTAAATTGCCGTGCTTAAATAGCATGCCATAGTAATATATGTCTACTTGCACACTATTGGTTAAACGGCAAGTTTCGCTTTTTTTCTCATTGGTGCAACGTAAATAAATTTGAATTTAATTTACGCAATATGTCGGCCATTAATTTGTGTCGTTACACTTACAAAAATGATGACTACTCTTAATTTAGCATACCGAACATCAAAAAATATTCATGAAATTGGCCGTGCTACATCAACTGCCGCCAAAATTGATGCCCTCCACTTCAAATTTAAGTTATACTCGTGCGTTAAATATTGATTTCATTCTTTAAGTATGATCTGACGTAGTTTCTGTCATGCCACTTATCGCTTTGGCTCAGACGTACTTGTTTACTCTTGACATAATGGTGGCCCTTGCTCTTAATAATTATTACATTCCGTTTTCATTGATTTTGGAATACAGGGCTCAAATGCAAGCTATAATACAACAATGGACACTGGTTTATGATTTCCGTTATAATCAATCACAATGAACTTAGGACCGCGCTTGATTTTCGGAATATTTTGGTTTTTATGTCGACTGAACAGCGTATTTTTTACCTAGGCTTGCTTACATGTGTCTCAAGCTTTCGAAATATACACTGACGGAGTACGACCTCTTGTCGGTTGTGCACGAAGACTATTCAGAACACACTGGAGCTGTTGTATAACTTCCTCCACTGGTGGTATATCACTAATTTAAAAACCACTCATTAAATCTGCTGCATGTGGCGGACTGTGATCAAATGTGACCTGATATCGTTATACTATGTCGATAGCTTGTTTACACTCCACAAAATATTTTTATGTGAGTACAGTAGGTCAATCGGACTTTTTTGCGGGACGGTCATTGCAGCGTCCTTCACTCGCATAGTATATGTTCCATTAGACCGCTGCACCTAGGATTTAACGCTGAAGTTCTTCGCACCTCGAGTACTAGGAATTGTTTGTTATCTTGGAATATGCGTGTCATGAAATTTGCACATTGATCTGTGACTTATTATATATATATATATATATATATGTTATATATATATATATATACATATATATATATATATACCCGAGCTTTCAACGCGCAGGTTAATATGCCATCGTCTTCGCTTTTGCAGTGAAGAAATAAATTTGAATCAGTTTGAACAGAGGAGCGATGAAGATATTCTGTTGCAAATATAAAGTTTCTCAAAACATTTCCACAAATTTTTAAAAATTTTCTATAAATTTTTACCGTGCGCTCGAAAAAGCTTTGTAACTTTTGATGTCTAACAAATAAGTCCTTATTTCACGTTTGCAAATTCGTGATAAACACCTATCCCATTGTATCTAACCAGTCACAAATCATGGCAAGAACATCATCAAATGTACTACCGCGTTTCGAACTTTCATGGTCATCATCGGGGCACGACGTCAAATTTACTACCGTGGATCGAACTGCAGTGCTGTTATAAGGTTAAGATATTTAGATATGCGGTTCTCGCAGTTGGTTATCACGTGAATATTGTTACTGACTGTCCGTACCTCTGCAATATTTATACGCCACCACAAAATCAACAGATCTACAGGATTGCGGATTGCTATAATCAAGGTTGCGATCTTGATATAAACACCTGACCCATTAAGTACATATATTTGACTGTAAAATCAACGAACTGTATAGTCTAGAAAATGCAATTCACTGAGTGGACCGGTTTCGTCCTAATTAGGAACTTATCACGTACGGGCCAAAATTTGCCGAATGGAGAGGCCTCGAACCTGGGCACGTCTACTTCGGAATCTGGTGCTCTAATCACTAAGCCACCCTGACGCGTATTACACACAACTTGCAGTCATATACTAACTACTGTAACTCTGTTAGTCTCTTTTCTATTAGATGGAACTCATATGACATCCATTTAGACCCATAGTTCCAAATAACTACTCCCAATCTGTCATTATTGAACCAAAATCACACTACATGTAGAAGTAATACTGAAATGAATATTTATATAATAATAATAATAATAATAATAATAATAATAATAATAATAATATATATGTATATATGTAATATGTGTAATAATAATAATAGTATTAGCCGTATACTACTACTAATAATAATAATACTAATAATAATAATAGTAGTAGTAGTAGTAGTAGGAGTAGTAGTAATATAAGAAAATTGGTTGCGCGGGCGGTGATAACAATTGCTATATTCAAAGTTGCGATTTTTATATAAACACTCGATCCATTAGGTGGCTCAGTGTTTAGAGCACCAGATTCCGAAGCAGACGTGCCCAGGTTCGATCCCTGTCCGCGGCATTTTCTGGCCAGTACATGATGAGTTCCCAATAAGGTGGAAGCCTGTCTACTTGATGAATTGCCTTTATACATTATACAATTCTTAGCTTATACTGACATTTGTAAGTAATTAATGGGTCGGGTGCTTAAATCAATACCGCAACTTTGATTATAATAGTTGTTATCAACAGCAGCGCAACCAAAGTTCGTTTTTTCATGTTACATGTTTGTTTTGGACCAAATTCTTGTAACAAAATTTAACTCAAATTAAATTACGTGTACTCCTTTAGACTGCTTAATTCTTGATAATTTGTTAAAGGAATATGTATAATCTGGCAATGCACCGAAGCTAATGTCTATCATATGTGTATAGAGATGATACTCTGCGCAAATATATAATTTGGCAAAAAATTATATACATATAGGCTTATAATAAAACTTTGTATATGCACTGATGGACGGGAATCTCAAGATGAATTAATTTATGACCAAATTTTTCTTTGAATTCTGTTAGGTTGTGCTGGTGATTTTGGTTATTTTTTTACTATAGTGAGCGTGTTTCTGTACCAGAACGCAGGCATAACTGATAAAAATACCAATAAACTACCGAGCTTTAAAGAAGTAAATGTAAAAACAATAGATTTATAAAATGTATGCAAACTAGCAAATATCAATATCAAAAGAAGAACAAATGCCATTCAAATGTAGCTTTACATAAGAGTTTGACCATGAAAAATACTCGCGATTATTTAGTTGTAGATTTTAAACAATAAACGATGTTTTAAGCATAATCACGAAAAAAATTCAATGTACGAAATGTGTCAAGTTACTTGACATACATCGCATTACCTGAAGAGAAACTCTGCGTTTTTTGTTAATAGAAAATGCTTGAAAACTTTTAATTTCTCTACTATGATCTGCTTCAGGGTTGCGATGAAACTGTAATTTGTGTTGCACGTTTTTGAAATATACTTTGAAAAAAAATTAGTCACGGAGTCTAAAGGGGTATTTTATCCGAAAGTTATATCTGATGCTGCGGGCCATTTGACGCATAACATTAAAATTAGGAGGTTTGGCGATTTTGGCAAATACAGCCATAGCCTGTGTTGATGGATTGGTATGATGGATTTCTCTTCATCTGTTTTTTACCTGATTTTCGGATTGCATACCGAATTGTTTGAATCCTCTGTCATCATGATTTCGCCAAATATTTCGATCCCCAGGTATGGAGACCTTTTTCAATGGCAAGCACATTACACACTAATTTGTCGATCAATATGTCAAGTGGAAATATTGGCTTAAATTGACACATTTATACTTGTTGTTAGATCTCTGAGGCATAACTTGTTTTTTTAAAGTATGCTAGGAAAGTGCATGTTAAATTGGTCTGTGTATATGTCTGAATGTGTACACTCTTCGAAATGAGATAACAGTGATTCAATGAGAATTACTGACAACTCACTTTATAAGCGTACGTCATGCCTGTGTGTATTTGTTCTCGTTTATTTTGGATTGAGGAGTAATCAATTACTGCACGTGTACACTCATCCCAGTGAAATTACTGCGTTTTAGCAACTTCTGACTATTCACTGGATAAGCTGTGTGTCAAGTCTGTGTGCTTGTGTGTTTGTGTGTGTTTGTGAGCGTTTGCTTAAGACTGAGAACTAATCTGTTACATGTAATTACAGGCACGTGTAACAGTCATTCAAGTGAAACTAAAACGATAACTGTCATTTCCTAAATGCACACGTCAGACCTATTTTACACGTACTTTCCTAAATGAAGTAATTACGAGTGGCATTCCGGTGAGGAGGGGGCAAGATACTATGAATAGAGTAAATAATTAAGAGGTAGCAAAATTAAATTAGAAACGGATAGTGTTTCAATAGGGTAGAAAGTTAAATTAAACGGTTCGTAAAAGAAATTAAAAATTGCCTGATAAAGAAAGATACTAGTAATAGTGCAAAGAAAATTGGGCTTTTTAAAAATAATAAACCTTCCCATCATGTATAGATAAATGTTTGTTAAAGGCGCTACACTAACAACAGAACGAAAGATAATAGAATAAATAAGATAACAAGTAATCAAGGATGAAATTATAAGACAATCAGATAATAAATTATAAGATATTGAATTACTCACCCCCCACCTCTATAAGTTAATATCAATCAAGTGTTCTTATTCTTTTACTTGAGCGAGTTTCTGATTCAGATTCGTGCAATTTTCGTTTCCTACCATTATTTAATGCTGTATTCCAAATAGGACCTAGTGATTTTTCTACGACTGTTTCATTCATGATATCATTTCTTGATTTAATTTTTATGGATGATCTAATCAATCTAGTAGATCTGCTACAGGCAAAAATTGATATACGTCTACACGTATCCCAATTAATGAGTGTCCTGTCTCTATTGTATGGCGTGCAAGATCCGATCTATTAACATGGCCATACTTGCAATCGGTTTTATGTTCCTCTCTTCTTATCCTTATTGGACGCATGGTTTCACCTACATGCATCAGGTTACAGTTGTTACATGAAATTTCATATACTCCTGATGTGTCTAATGGTTCTATTTTCTCCTTTTGGTTAGGAAGTTTAATACATAGGGTAACGGTCTGTTTTAAAATAGTACGTATATCTCTATTTGGATGCTATCATTTTGATTTTCCTACTTAGTTTAGAATCAGGTATTACCATTACCCTCCGATCATCTTTTGTTTTATTTGATTTCACGTACTTCAAGTCATGATTAAAGTTACTTATAACGCTCATTATAGTGGCTTCAATTAACTTTAGAGGATACCCATTAGCACTGAGTATTTCTCGCAGTCTACCTAATTCAATCCCTCTATGCTTTTTATCTGTTAATCTTAAGCTTTTTATTATAATCGATTTTAAGATACCGATTTTCATTCTATATGGGTGATTTGAATTGAAATTAAGAAGGATACCTGAGTAAGCAACCTTCTTATAAACATCCCCTTCTTGTTGTGGATTTGACCGCATTTATCTTGTGCGGGACAATAGATAGCACTCTTAGGTCGGTAAAATCTTGAATGTTGTTCATTTTCAGGTGCTCTGCTTATTGGCTTCGATTGATGGGTTCTCACTTGTCCCTTCTTCTTTAAGCCTTCAATTAGCTGATTGTCTGAAAATGACGTTGGATCAAGATTTTCCATTGTTCTTTGCCCGATATTTCAAGACCTCATTTCCAGTCTCATCTTTAGGATTGACACAATACAAGTGAGATTGCATCAATCGAAGCCAATAAGCAGAACACCTGAAAATGATCAACATTCAAGATTTTACCGACCTAAGAGTGCTATCTATTGTTTCGCACAAAATAAATGCAGTCAAATTCACAACATGAAGGACAGCACTGCACAAGAGAGTTTATCATTCAAATCCCGTTCTAGTTTTATATACTGCGAGAGGACGAAATTTGTAAACGGTAAATTTCAATATTTGCGAAACTAACAATAATAGATCTCAATCCTGAAACGGGATATAGTGGGGCTTGCGGTAACTACTAGCTAAAGATTGCGGCAACTAAGGGTGACTCTTATCCTTTACCGAACTAATGCGCATTGGTCCATGATAAAATGTAATAAGAGTATACAATTAAACAATAATTGATTGCGCGGGTGGTAGTAAAAATTCTTTAAATCAAGTTTGCGAGCTTGAAATAAACACCAATCCCATTGTATTTAACCAATCGTTGGACAACACAACAAAACTACCGCCAGTCGCAACGTACTGACGTATTTCGATCTTCCATGATCATCATCAGCGTACGAAGGTAAACTGATGATGATCATGGAAGGTCGAAACGCGTCAGTGCGTTGCGTCTGGCGATAGTTTTGTTATGTTGTTCGACGACTAGTTAAATACAATGAGATTGGTGTTTACTTCAAGCTCGCAAACTTGATTTAAAGAAATGTAGTATGAGATAGTCATTATATGAGACCTGCAGAAATTGTACTATCAAGTATCTGTGTAGTTCACATATAACCACGAACCTTTTATAGCTATATAACTGTGAAATATTAGTCACATATGGCTTATGGTTGGCCGTGCATGATGATGATGACGACGATGTGCGATTTCCTAGTCGATCTCTAAAATAACATCAGGCCACTTACACACGGTTTTGTCTAAGTTGGAACAACATGATTCAGTTGTCAAAATAGAGATTGGGCATATTGGAAATTGCTTCTAACTGGAGAATTAAATCATTTTAATTTAATTTACAAACAGTCACAGATGTAATTGAAAACCGAACTGTACATCAACCTCAATGATTCTTGGAGATTATCCGTAATCGCCGCCGCTTTATAACATAACTGGCTAGAAAATTGGAATGTTTAAATCAAAATCTGGTCCGTGAAAATAGTACAGCTAAGTAGTTCTGGCCTATAACTTTTAGCTAGGCTGGAAGTGAATATTTGTAGATGGTGAAGGACATTCAGCATATGATCGACTTTTTCGCATGCCATATAGGTTTGGATAAAAGATTACGCAATATGTCAAACACAAAAAATTTTACGACACATGAACTATGTGGTTTGGGATATGATGATAGCTTTGCAAATATATATAACCAACAAAATTTAAGTTTTTGTAATCCATTTTGTAATGAGGCATTAAATTTAATTAAATGGATGACGAGAATACATTTATATAAATGAAAGGCACAAGGAATTTAAAGCCTTCGATATCTGCTTTCGAATAGTTAATCTGGATTTGGGCACAAACTAGATAACAGGAAAAATTAAGTTACATTGATTCCAAGGCGTGATCTGACTCACAAATTCTGTAAAAAATCAATTTCGTCAAAATTGAGAAAGAAATGGAAAGAAATTCAAAATTGTCGGGGGGAAAAGAGTTAATGATGAACCAACATATGGAAATGGAACCTACCGAAGAACCATCCATACATGGCTAATCACATTTCGGAAGTGTCATGTGAGGACTCAAGAACGATGACCAAATTTATTTGTTAAATTGTGGAAATTTCCGGTATACTTTTGTAGACAATATTAATCAACTTTGAAGTTTTTCGTTGGTTGTTCTGCGGACGCAACGGCATATTTTACCTATTTCTGAGCATACCCTGTTTATACATTACGCTAAAAGTTTGGAATAGCTATTTATAATTATTAAATCTGGAAGGATTTTGATTTATATTACCAAAAATTTGATTTTGGATTTTTGCGTTTTAAATTCCTCACTTTCATCCGGATACACGAAGGGAACCAATTAGACATTGAGCTATTATACTTTGATTTAATTAATCATTTTAATATATCTCATTTTGACACTGATGACGAAAGCTATGTGAGAATTAAGGGCACTTGAGCGAAGGCAGTTAGAAAATTTGTCTAATGGCGATTGAGAATATAAATGAATTTGGATGTTCTCAAATTAGTAATTATCCCAGTGATTTTTCGGATTCTGAAAGGACACTTATTAGGTTTCGAACTAAGAGCCTCACTTACATTTAAATACTGTTTTTTTTTGCGAAGAACTAATGTATATGCAAGTATGTATTAGGTGTTGCGAACCTAGTAACAAATTAGTTCAGTTGTGACCAGAAGGATAAACCAAAGGCAGCATGAACAAAAAGTATAATCGCATGCACATTCGTTTCGTGCTTACTGGCGACTCATCAGTAGGAGCCGGTATTACGCCCTTTAACCACTATATATTTGGTCGAAGAATGTGGAATAATAGGACGGTACTCACTTACATTTGTCGCACAATTTTTCGACGATAACGATTATTCGTGTTCATTTTCTTAAATTACGTATAATGTTCATTTGTAACACGCGGCTCCGCGTTACAACCCAACGATGTTCAATTTTGACAAATATAGTGCTCTTTAAGGTCAAATAGTCTAACTCTGTTTTTACACAATATTTCTCTTAACTGTGATTTCAGAAACAATCTCTGTTAGTTTCAAGCAGTTTTAATTGAGATTTCTTCAAATGCAAATTTAATTGTAATTAATATGGTTTTGTTTATTAAATATACATACCCGCGTGCAATACGTAAGGAACTTGCGGTGGATTATAGTGCATATGTGGATCGATAGACTTTCTTTGCATTCAGATATGATTAAACGCATCAGGTCATCAGATGTTCCTCAATCATATTCACAAATTCTATAGTTGAAACATACAAAACCTAGCAAACAGTGGAATAATTATTTGTGATGTTTTTTTCGATTTTATCCATCAATTATCAGTGACAATATTTACCAGTGACTTTAAACTAAATTGCTAATCAATCTGGATTTATATCATCATATATTTTCAATCATTTTACATATATTCATCACGATTCATACGTTTTTGTTACTGATAATTACTTGTGTATAAGAAATTCAATTGTGTTGACAATATATCATTGTGTTGCCGTCTAGAGCACGGTCCGTCTTGTTTAACTGTGAATTGATTCGTGCTTAGCTACACCACTTGCAATAAACGTCTGAAAATAGATGAGCTTTCTTACTTCACCTTTCGGAAAATGCCAGAGACTGATCAAGGAACGGGTGGGGATAACGAACAACACGAAAATGTAGGAAATAATTACTAAATAGACAGCTACTCCGCAAAAGCTATTACTATAACTAAAAAACATCCTACATAAATATATGTAACACGCGGCTCCGCGTTACAACCCAACGATGTTCAATTTTGACAAAAATAGTGCTTTTTAAGGTCAAAATTGAACATCGTTGGGTTGTAAAGCGGAACCGCGTGTTACACATTATCGGTTAATCATTAATTTTATCTATAACAAACATTTCTTGTTATATCGGACACACACGTAATTGCGTTTTCTACGTTGTTGTAGAGCCTTTTTCTTAGTCATAATTCAGTGAGTAAATCAAAGATTCATTTTCTAATATGTCATCTGTAGCTTCTTCGTATATTTTATAATCTAGTTCAAAAGAAAACGCAACGATAGTATCGGCATTCCTTTCTGTATTAAAAGAAATATAGCCGTATTGTATTTCATCTCCTACTTGGAAATATGGATTATCGCAGTAGAGTCCTATCACTATATAAATTTACATGAGACATTCCACATAAGTCTTCAATAAATTTGAGACTGTGTTTATTGGTAAATACATTTGTAAATTCATCTATAGATCCAAATGGAAAGAATCCGTGTCAATATTGTCGACATTTGTTTCCTTGGTCAATGAAATAATGTTGTATTGCATTTCGTCGCTTTATTCGCTGTTTGAAGTATCACAGTATGGACAAATCCCTTCACAATTTTCATTGACATCCTCCAATCTGAGATATTCCCCATCAGACGTGTCAACATATGCAACATTGTTTAATTGTAAATGTCTCGACGCGTAATCTGCAACGTCATCTACAATATTCTTCTGCAAAATCGAAGAAACGTTTCCTGAAATTTCATTTGTCGCTTCTTTGTTCATGTGATTATCTAGTTGGAAAAACGTATAGGTATTATCGGCATTCGTTTCCTTATTCGAATTAATATTGTATTGAACTCCGTCTCTTTCTTGGCTATTTGGAATATCACAATATGGGCAAATTTCTTCCATTTCAAATATATCGCCTTTCGCTTCTTTATTTGTGTGATAATCTCGTTGAAAAGAATACGCATTGCCATTATTGAAATTTGTTTCCTCATTCAAATAAATATCGTCGTATCGCACTCCATCTCTTTCGTCGCAGTTTGAAATATCACAATAATGACATATTCCATCATAATTACCATCAAAATCCCGTAATGTAGGAGATTTCTCATCAGACTTGTCAAAATTTGTAACTGTGTTTAATTGTAGATGCATCAACGCATAATTGGCATCGTCACCAATATTATGGTTCTGCATAATCGAAGAAACATCTCCCGAAATGTCATTTGTCGCTACATTGTTAATGTGGTGATCTATTTGAAAGAACTCATACGTATTATCGACATTCATTTCCTTATTCAGAGACATATTGTCGTGTTGCACTTCAGCTCTTTCTTCGTTGGTTGATGTATCACAATATGGACAAATCTCTTCAACATTTTCATCAAGAGCCTTGAATAAAAGAATACCGTGATCAGATTTGTCTGTATTTGGGTTGATGTTGGGTTGAAAATCCATTAAAGCATAATGGGCAACATCATCAATAATATGTTTCTTGATAGACATAGAAACATTTGCGGATAAGTCATCTGTCGCTTCTTTGCCTATTGGATGATATATATGAAAAGAATACGCATCGGTATTAGTGACATTCGTTTCCTCATTCGGCGAAATGTTGTATTTTACTTCATTACTTTCTTCACTGTTTAGATTTTCACAATATGGGCATTCCTCTTCATTATTTACATCCACATTCTGCAATATAGTACATACCACACCAGACTCGTCAACATTTGGAACTGTGTTTAATTTTAAATTTATCAACGAACAATCGGAAACGTCACCTATAATACGTTGTGGCATAATCAAGGAAACATTATTTGATATACAATCTGTCGTTTCTTTGTTCATGTGGTGATCTAGTTGGAAAGAATGCGCATATGTTTTATTGGCATTCGTTTCCACATTCAAAGAAATATTGTCGTATTTCTCTTCAACCCTTTCTTCGCTGTTTAGAATATCACAATATGGACAAACCCCTTCGACATTTGCACCAGGAGCCTGAAATATAGGAATATCGAGATCGGATTTGTCGACCATAGATTCAATGTTTTTCTGGAAATCCACCGGCGCATAATGAACAACTTCACCAATAATATGTTTGTTCATAACCAGAGAAACATTTTTGGATATGTGATCTGTCGGTTCTTTGTTTAATTCATGAACTAAATTTAAACAGTACGTGTTGGTATTATCGACATTCGTTTTCTTATTCGAAGTATTTTCGCATTGTCTTTCATCTGTTTTCATGTTTGAAGTATCACAATACGGCCTAGCCACTTCATGATTTGGATGAACATCCTGCAATGTTTGACATTCCTCATCAGACTTGCCGAAAATGGTAAATGTGTTTTTTTTTAAATGCATCAACGCAGAATCGGCAAGGTCACCCTCGGTTTGCGTCCTCATATTCAATGAAACATTTATCGATTTTTCATGTGTCACTTCTTTGTTCATTTGTTGATCTAGGTGGAAAGAATTCTCAACGGTTTTATCGATATTTCCCCCCACATTATTAGAACTTTTGTCGTTTTGTTTTTTGTCTTCTTCGGCGTTGTTTCGAGTACTATAGTGTGGCCAAACCCCTTCACCGTTTTCATCAGCATTCGGCAATATCAGATATGCCTGGTGAGATTTGTCAACAGTTGGTTTGGTGTCTGCTTTTAAAGCAAAGAAGCCTAAAATGCGCTTCTTGATATATAAACAAACTTTATAAAGCATATCATATATCGATATTTTGGTAATTTGATGATACCAATGGATAGAAGACGCCTCATTATTATAAGCGTGCATTTCCCAATTTGAACATGCGTCATCGTATTTCTGTTCATCGGATTCGGCGTTAATTTGAAGATCATAATATGTGCCATCCTGCTCTTTATTTGCAGATTTTGTCTTCAGTAAATGACATGACTTGTCATAAATTTCTTCGGTGAGTTTCTCTAAATTCGAACTTCCATTGCCAGAATTGTTGTTTTCGATTTCTGTAGTAATTTGAGAAGCGTTATATGCAATATCGTGTTCTGCGTTCTTGGCATTTGTTCTTATATTTATTTCATGAATTAATGCGTTTTCTTCGAGACACTTGAGCCCATTTTTGACGCTCCCTTTTTTATTAAAATTATTTTGTGTGGAGAACATTCTAGAACATAAGTGATCTTTGTGTGTCCTCACCTGACTTTTATGAAATTTGCCTCCGGCTTACGAGTGTCTGTTTATTTTTCCCAGTCAATGCAGTGCAGAATTGTTAATATCTTACTTTTAAACTAACTATACCTAAATAATTACGATGTTGGTCTAAATTTGTTTTCTTCAGGTGAGTTTTTACAGTTTTGTTTACTAGACAACCTGGTAGAATTGCAAGTAAGATCGGAAGAATCGTCTATTTTGTGAATTAAGTTTACTCTCTTTTAGCAGTAAACAAATATTTTATAAGTTGTAGTTTACGTTGGAGAGCATAAATCTATTCTTATACTATTTATATTTTCAGGCTTTTGTATGCAGATTTCTACTAAGCAACGCATTAGAATTGAAATGCGTAATTGATAAATGTCTAATTTTTAAACTAAGTTTGCCCTGTTTTTGTAATAAACAGATAAGTACGAGGTATAAGTTACCTTTGGAGAGTGTGCGCCTAATTTTATCCTATTTGACTTTTCCAGGCGAGATTTTACTGTTTTCTTTCATAAATTCCGTAATAACGCTGCAATACAGAACCGACAAAACATTTATTTTAGGAATTAAGTTTCACTGCCATATAACCATAAGAAGCGAACACTGTAATTGATATTGTTCATGGTTATATGTGAACTGCAAAAGTACACTAGGTCGCAAAATTCCTAGTGAGGATGTTTTGTATTCGGAGTTTTCCTTGTAGATGGTATGCCAAACAAGGCTGATGAGTTCTATCTGCCCAGATTCCAGTGGCCAAAGTTCCCTTCGGCAGCCGAAACATGCCCTTCGCGTCTAGCACGCTTGCACTCCTTCCGTCACTACACATTTAACAATAAAAGTTACTGCGCAGTTAGACCAAACTGAAGGTTTCACATGAAACAAGATGATGGCTGCCTTTTTAGACCCGTCAAGGTTCATGCTACAATTCCCGAGCTGATTAGCTTGTGCCCGCCCGTCGTCTGGCCAGAATTTCTATTGATACGGGACACAATATTTTCAACCGCTGCTGAAATGTTTTCGATACCAATATATTAGATGTAATTTAACGCCTACAATCAAGGGAACACGGGAGCACTGCTCTAATCCTGGCGCGTTCACCATGTGTAACACCCCAGCTAGATGGAAGTGCCGTGCGGCGTTACTAAGAAGACCAATAAGGAAACGGAGTAAACAGTTACTGTGGGTGGCCCTTGACAGGGCCAGGAAAACTTTCACCGGAAAATGCCGTGAGAGTTTATGAGTGTTTGCAGCGTGTGGGTGTCCAGAAGTTCTTCTAGACACTTTATCTGCCTGCCTCCTTCGTTGGCTGTTGATCCTTTGAGTAGATGAATCGGAATAAATAGTATAAATAAATGTTCAAACAGGATACAATCGCTTGTTGTGAGTATTGCCTCAATCTGTCCCAAATTGGACTGGTTATAATACTTTCCGGCGTCTGTAGTACTCTATGATTAGTTTTCTGCTTAACAAATGTAAAATCGATGCATCTCATGCTAGTCAGCCAGTGGATCTCAATTTGATATCTGGTCCGACTTCCGCAATGCGATTTTTCATCATATAAATCACACAAACACTTTAAATAGTTTTTATCATCACTTGTGTAACCAATGATTGATAAATTAAATAATTTAAATATATGTTGCGAATACTGAAAAACATTAATGCCTGTTATATTACAAAAATTGTGCAACCGAAATTTCCACTTAAGTGCAATAACGCGCGGATGGTCGTAACATTTCCCTAGATTAAGATTGCAAGCTTGAAGTAAATAGCAACCCCATTGTATTTAACCATTCATCGAACAACAACGTGTTCAAAATGCACTACCTAATCAATATAACGTATATTTCGTTAATTAAATTCATGCAATTTTAGAAAAAAAGAAACACTAAGAAATGAAATTGATATTTTGATGTTGTAAACACACTATTATTACATTTAGCATTTTAAGAGCGTTATCAAAGTTAAATACTGTTTGTTGCGAAGAACTAATATATATGCAAGTATATATTAGGTTTTGCGAACCTAGGAACAAACTAGTTCAGTTGTGACCAGAAGGATAAACCAAAGGCAGCATGAACGGAAAGTATAATCTCATGCACATTCGTTTCGTGCCTACTGGCGACTCATCAGTAGGAGCCGGTATTACGCCCTTTAACCACTATATATTTGGTAGAAGAATGTGGAATAATAGGACGGTACAATCTCCTAGACGAATGTGTTAACCTGTAATAGTGAAGCTAACATAATCTAAAGTCAACGACAATGCGACTTCAATGCTAACTCACACTATATAATATATATACCGAGTCTGTAAAGGATACTAACACTATGGCTATTGTGTTAGTAACTGATACCTTTTTTAGAAATCGATGAATACCGGATACTAACACTATGGTTTCCGAGTCGGTACATGATACCAACCTGATGGATATAAATTTATGCTAAAGTTCACCCAAATTGAGAATTACAACAATTTCCGAACACCTGTTACTCCAGTTACACCATACACTCTGGCCTTCATCGATATCAGTTATCACATTTCGCGGTAAGCATGACATTATTCAATTCAATATATTACAGTTAAATACTGTTTGTTGCGAAGAACTAATATATATGCAAGTATGTATTAGGTTTTGCGAACCTAGTAACAAATTAGTTCAGTTGTGACCAGAAGGATAAACCAAAGGCAGCATGAACGGAAAGTATAATCTCATGCACATTCGTTTCGTGCCTACTGGCGACTCATCAGTAGGAGCCGGTATTACGCCCTTTAACCACTATATATTTGGTAGAAGAATGTGGAATAATAGGACGGTACAATCTCCTAGACGAATGTGTAAACCTGTAATAGTGAAGCTAACATAATCTAAAGTCAACGACAATGCGACTTCAATGCTAACTCACACTATATAATATATATACCGAGTCTGTAAAGGATACTAACACTATGGCTATTGTGTTAGTAACTGATACCGTTTTTGAAATCGATGAGTACCGGATACTAACACTATGGTTTCCGAGTCGGTACATGATACTTTTACTTTACTGCGGCTGATTCCTTTTGGAGGATAAGCCGGCTCCACATTTCATGGAGTTTCTTGGGAATTTGGTACAAGTGGTGTCCCCTCACCACTCGGCTTTTTGATCGAGGACGCACCTCTAGCCTTTGCACATCCAAGCGCAGTCTGCAAGGCAGCAGTAAGTTGCATGGTTGCCGGTGGCTGTTGGGAGCTCATTCGCCATTCGGAAGTACGGGGTACTGTCCAGGAGTCCATGTAATCCTGTGGCTGTTGAACCCTTTTGTGGCGGGGAACACACGCCGAGTCATGGTGCCGTCGTCGGGCTCATGTGGTATTTTATAGGAGATCCGATTGCCGGTCGGAAATCCACCACGCCCTGGTGACACCACCGCCATAGCCCCGTTAGCCCATGTACGATCGGCCATCGAGACATGGTTGACACCGTCGTACCACGTTGAGGAGGGGATGGACTTTACGATGGCGGTACATGATACCAACCTGATGGATATAAATTTATGCTTAAGTTCACCCAAATTGAGAATTACAACAATTTCCGAACACCTGTTACTCCAGTTAAACCATACACTCTGGCCTTCATCGATATCAGTTATCACATTTCGCGGTAAGCATGACATCATTCAATTCAATATATTACAGTTAAATACTGTTTGTTGCGAAGAACTAATATATATGCAAGTATGTATTAGGTTTTGCGAACCTAGTAACAAATTAGTTCAGTTGTGACCAGAAGGATAAACCAAAGGCAGCATGAACGGAAAGTATAATCTCATGCACATTCGTTTCGTGCTTACTGGCGACTCATCAGTAGGAGCCGGTATTACGCCCTTTAACCACTATATATTTGGTAGAAGTATGTGGAATAATAGGACGGTACAATCTCCTAGACGAATGTGTAAACCTGTAATAGTGAAGCTAACATCATCTAAAGTCCACGACAATGCGACTTCAATGCTAACTCACACTATATAATATATATACCGAGTCTGTAAAGGATACTAACACTATGGCTATTGTGTTAGTAACTGATACCTTTTTTGAAATCGATGAGTACCGGATGCTAACACTATGGTTTCCGAGTCGGTACATGATACCAACCTGATGGATATAAATTTATGCTAAAGTTCACCCAAATTGAGAATTACAACAATTTCGGAACACCTGTTACTCCAGTTAAACCATACACTCTGGCCTTCATCGATATCAGTTATCACATTTCGCGGTAAAACATTCATCATTCAATTCAATATATAACAGTTGGATACTGCATGTTGCAAGCATGTATTAGGTGTTATCTCACATTCCTCACCAAATTATATTGTGGTTAAAGGGCGTAACACCGGCTCCTACTGATGAGTCGCCAGTAAGCACGAAACGAATGTGCATGAGATTATACTTGCCGTTCATGCTGCCTTTGGTTTATCCATCTGGTCACAACTGAACTAATTTGTTACTAGGTTTGCTAAACCTAATACATAATTGCATATATATTAGTTCTGCGCAACAAACAGTATTTAACTGTAATATATTGAATTGAATGATGTCATGCTTACCGCGAAATGTGATAACTGATATCGATGAAGGCCAGAGTGTATGGTTTAACTGGAGTAACATGTGTTCGAAAATTGTTGTAATTCTCAATTTGGGTGAACTTTAGCATAAATTTATATCCATCAGTTTGGTATCATGTACCGACTCGGAAACCATTGTGTTGGTATCCGGTACTCATCGATTTCAAAAACGGTATCAGTTACTAACACAATAGCCATAGTGTTTGTACCCTTTACAGACTCGGTATATATATATATTATACAGTGAGATTTAGCATTGAAGTCGCATTGTCTTTGTCTTTAAATGATGTTAGCTTCACTGTTACAGGTTTACACATTCGTCTAGGAGATTGTACCGTCCTATTATTCCACATTCTTCTACCAAATATATAGTGGTTAAAGGGCGTAATACCGGCTCCTACTGATGAGTCGCCAGTAAGCACGAAACGAATGTGCATGAGATTATACTTTCCGTTCATGCTGCTTCTGGTTTATCCTTCTGGTCACAACTGAACTAATTTATTACTAGGTTCGCAAAACCTAATACATACTTACGTTAACAAAGTTGTTTTTACCCACCTGAGTTAAATTTAAATTGAGAATCAATCAAATATGTTTTGGAGGATAATAACTTTTAATATAAAAATGAATCGGTTTTGTTCTTAACATCGATCAAGTTTGCGATCTTGGTTTAAACTCCTGGACCATTATGTACACATGTTTGTCAGTATAAACTAAGTATTGTATATTGTGGAAAATGTAGTTCATCCAGTAAACCGGTTTTGCTCTTATTGAGAACTCACGTACTGTCCAGAATTTGCCGCGGATAGGGCTCGAACGCCTGCTTCGTAGTATGGTGCTCTAACCACTCAGGCATCCTGCCGCATGCTACATACCGTTTTCATTAATATACTAAAGAATGTATCTTAGTTAGACTTTTCTCTAAATGGAGCCTACATAAAATCCCTTTAGCCCTAAATTTCAATCTAACAATCCCCAATCTTTAATTTTAGAACAAATTTTATATTACATGAGGAAGTGGTATTAAAATTATCATTTATATAACTAAACGAGCATTAGTTGGGCGGGCGGTGATAAAAATTCTTTTAATCAAGTTTGCGATCTTGATATAAACAGCTGACCCATTATAATAACGCATTTGCTAGTATAAATTAAATATTGTTTAGTTTCAAAAAAGCAATTCATCCAGTAGACCACTTTCATCCTTATTGGGAGCTCATTACGTACTATCCAAAATTTTCCGCGGACATGGCGCAAACCTGAGCATGTTTGCTTCGGAATCTGGTGATCTAACCACTCAGCCACCCTGTCGCGCACTATACATAATTTTCAGTTGTATACTAACTAATATTTCATGGTTAGCCTTTGCTAAGTTGGAGTCCATATGGTATCCCTTTAAGTCTTAATTCCAACTAACCATTTCAAATCTGTAGTTATATAATATATAAAACATTACATGGGGAAGAAGATATTGGAAAAAGATTTATATCTGTAAACGAACATTGATTGCGCGTGCAGTGATAACAATTACTTTAATTAAGTTTGCGATCTTCATATAAAAACATGATCCATTATGTTCGTGAATTTGTCAGTATATATTAAATATTTTATAGTTTGGAAAAAGCAATTCATCCATTATACCGATTTTGAACTTATTGGGATCTCATCACGTACTCTGCGGAATTTGCCGCGGGGAGGGCTCGAACCTGTATGCGTCTGGTTCAGAACCTGGTGTCTAACCTACGAATCACGCTGACTTTAAAAATTGTAACATCGTTCTGGTGTTTTCTTTATTCAAAAAGTACAAGTTCCGCCTTAATTCTGTCGACTTTTAAAAATTGCTTTTCGATATTCATTGGTTTCGGTCTTGCTTTTTTCGTTTTGGTGTACCGCCATATCTGTTTCCCGTTTATTGAGCATACTCTGTTGTAAATCATTATAATGATGTTAAATATTGCCGCCGTAGGAGCTCAATTTGAATTATAGGTTTATTGTTTCTTGTTCTCTTTTTAGAGTTTTGCTTTCGTCAAGCGGCAAGCTCTCACAATTTTATGTAATTAAATATTTTTATCATATATTATTTTGATGTTGATGTACAATATCTATAAATGTGAAAATACATAAAAGTTAATCCTAGGTCTTACGAAAGTTAGCTTAACAGAGAGCAGTGACGGGAGTTATCCAATGGCAAACGAAAGGCCGAATACATAAGCCGAATTAAGTTATATTCTCGCAGTCAGCGTGAAACTTCACGGGGTAAAGGGAATGAACCGCTTAATTGCGTTGGAGGAAAACAGGAGTAACTTTCATCGTAAGTATACCAAACTTGGAACGTTTTAATTTGAGATATGCATCATTCCGCGGACTAGTTTTTCGGTTGTGGAAAATTAGCTCTCCTCCTGAATCAATGCATAGCACTGGAAAATCTGTAAAAAAACCACTTATTTTAGTCGTTGAGGTTTAAATTTGAAAGGTTCCAGAGTGTCTTGAACTCTTTGAAGTCAAGCTCAGAAGATTCAATGAAAGATATGTATACTAATACTATCGACAAGATTGTGATATTATCTTTAGACGAGGATTTAGAGTTGGTCGCTGGTTTTAATAGCAAAAGTTTGCTATTCCTGTTGATTTATGTGGACTTCAGTTCTCAATAGACATGGGTGTCAGAGTAAAAATAGTTGGATCCGATGTGGTGGAAATAGATCGTCTCACATTCCATTATCAAATATGGACCATCGGCAGAAATCCAAACGTGGTAAAGGGTGTCTAAGCATCCTCGGTGAAATTGTAGCATAAGTCATATTTCATGTGGAAGTTTTCTGTACGCTTACATAAGAGACCTCTTCATTTGGATATGTTTTTTGATCCGTTTAAACTTGGAACCAAATCGGAAGACCTGGACAATTAATTAAAGCATAGAGCACTGATGCATATAAAGATTGGTTCCTCATTGATCATGTGAGTTCACCTACACATTCCAGTCTTCATCAAGGATTTAGCTGGATAAACCTAGAAAAACCTGACAGCATTTCAACTATTCATTGCCAGACTGAGGACAGGAAGAGAACAACAAAATCAATTATTTCACCGTTACCCTATTTACTAATATCTCAGCTACTTGCGCAACACAACCAAAACGACGCTATTAAAAATTACAGATATTGCAAGAGAAAGAAATTTTTACACGGCAAATTTCCATATTTGTTTCAAAAACAGTGATAGGTCTCAATCCTGAAACGGAATAAGGCAGGGTTTGTAGTAACTATTGGTTTATTATTTCGGCTAACAAAGATGACTTGTATCCTTTATCAAACTGGTGCACATTGCTTAGGGATAAAATGCAAGATTAGGTCGTCATTATATTAGAGCTGCAGAAATAGTACTATTAATTAGCTATGAACACAAATTATATTCCATCCACCGATGTGCGATTTCCTAGTTGATTTCTAAAAGAACATCAGAGCACTTGACATAGTTTTTCTAATTTGTAACAATATGGTTTTGTGGTCAAAATGGAGACATTGGGTAATTCGGAAACTATTTCTAACGAGAGAATTAAATCATTTAAAGAAAATTTCAAAACAATCACAGATGTAATTGAGATCCGAACTGTACGTTAACCTCGATGATTCTTGGAGGTGATTCTTTATCGCAGCCGCTTTATAACATAACTGGTTATAAACTTACGATCGTTAAATAAACATCTGGTCCATGAAAGTAGTACAGCTAAGTAGTTCTGGCCTGTAACTTGTACCAGGCTGTATGTGTAAATTTCTAGATGGTAAGGGAAATTCAACATTTGATCGACCTTATCGAATGTCATATGAGCCTGGATAAAAGTTTGCAAAAATTGTCAAACAAAATTTTACGACACGTTAACTATGTGGCATGAGATATGAAGATTGCTTCAAAAGTGTTTATACCAACGCAAATAGAAGTTGCTTTAATCCATTTTATAATTAACTGACAATAAAACATTAATGGAAGGAAATGGCACTAAGGTATTTGAAGTCATCGATCTCTGAATGCCACAGTTAACTTGGATGGAGGGTGAATCTAGGTAACTAGACAAATTAAGTTCCTAGGTGTCCAAGACGTTATCTGACTCGAAGAATGTATAAAGAAAAAGCGAGAGTTGATTAAACGCAAGATGTAAATGAAAACAAATTCAAAGATGTCTGGGGAAAAGAGCTAATGATGAACCAACATAATATTAAAATAAAACCTACCAAAGTACCAGCAGAACTTGTTTGAATACGTTCCGGAAGAGTCATCAGGAGACCTAAGAACGATTACTAAAGTTATTTGATCAATTTAGGAAATTTCTTGTTTACTTTTCTTGACGGTAGAAGTCAAGTTTAGAGTATTAAGGTTGGTTTCCGTCTCGCTCTTGCTCTGTTGATGAACCGACATATTTTTCCTGTTTTTAGCATATCCTGTTTGTACATTAATATAACATAACTTTGAAATTGCGACTGATAATTATTTATAGTTTTTAATTCGGGTAGGATTTTGATTTAGTCGAGTAAAATTTTTATTCTGATTTTTCGAATTTTAAGTTTATCACATCAGGGTGCACGAAGGCCACCAGTTAGACATTAAGCTATCATAATTTGGTTTAATAAATCATTTTAATAACTATCTTATTTTGACATGGTTGTCGAAAGGTATGTGAGAATAAAGAGCACTATAGCACAGGCATTTGGTAAATAAATCTAAAAAGGGGCATTGAGGATATCAAAGAATTTGGTTTTTCTCAAATTATTAATTATCCCAGTGATTTTTCGAATGCGAATCTGACTTTGAAAAGCACTTATTAGGTTTCGAATAAAGAGCTTCAGTAACACTTACATTTATAGGACAATATTTTAGTGGAACAAAAATGATTATTTTATGTTCATTTTATTTAGTTAAAAATAATATTTATTATCAATTAATCATTAATTTTATCAAGAACAATTCTTTTTTGCTTTATTGAGCAAACACGTTCGAGCGTTTTTTGCGTTGTTGTTAATTTTTATTCTTGGTTAGAATTCTGTCCGTTTGTGGTTAGCCAATTATAAGCACAAGCATTATAAATTAAATAAATTATACATGCTTCAAGCAAACAGTATTGAAGAATCAGAAAGTCTATTCTAAATTTTTACCGTTTGTTTATGAGAAACTGTTCAATGTCAAACAACGGTTTTGCTTTATGAGTCTGATTATTTACACTGTGATTTCTAAATACACTAATGTGAACTGAATGATTAACTATATTCGGAATTAAATATACTGTAGGAGTATTCTTGCGGGGTAGCTATCTAATTCGTGATTCTGTACCCTTCCTACATATCCATGGTGGCTATTGTTACTACCCGTACTCATGATCAGTCTCTGATCTTTTTCGGATGGTTGATGTGAGAAGGCAAAAATGAGTTATCACACGTATATTGTACACAATGTTGCAAATAGAAATAGAATTCACAGTTAGTCCAAATTGACCATGTTCTGGTCGGCAATAAAAACAAATTTTAACACAAATGAATGTCTTAAACACCAGTGGAAGTTAAACTAAATTGTCCGTCTTCTAGACGGCAAAAGTTAAAATGAGCTCTGTTTATAAAGAAACTTTTTTTATACACGCAGTTATTCTTACACAAATGTCTGAATTGAAATAAAAATGCAACTGATTGAAAATACATGATGAAATGAACATAGTCACTGTTAAAAGTTGTCACTGAAAATGAATATGTGTAATCCGTGTAAAGACTTCAATGACAAAAACTCACAAATATTTAGTTCACTGCTTGCTATTTTTTAACTCATGTCATTATTATAATCCATTATTCTCTGAAATTCGGATTGGCACAGTTAACTGTGAACAGTAAATCCCTCGCGTTACTTGCAAATAATCCAACTGAGCGAAATAAATCTACTGTGACACAATAGTCCACCGCGTGTTTCATCCGTATCGCGCGCGGTTCTGTATATTCAATAAACAACCCTATTAATTACAAATAAAATTGCAGTTCAAGAAATCTCAATTAAAACTGCTTGAAAATAACAGAGATTGTTTCTAAAATCACAGTTAAGAGAAATATTGTGTAAGAACAGGTTTAGATTATTTTACCTTAAAGAGCACTGTATTTGTCAAAATTGAAAATCGTTGGGTTGTAACGCGGAGTCGCGTGTTACAATACTTCTATTAACATACTTCTAATTTTATTTTAGAATGTGTTATCATAGCAGCTGCAATTTATAATAAAATTCCGGGTTTAAATCATCATGCGTAACAGTTTTTATTCGCGAAAAGGCTGGTCACCAATTGGCCCTAAGCAGATATTAGTAAAATATTATTGCTTTTTTTAAATAAAAAATCAATGTTGTCTACCATGAGATTGCTGTCTTGAATCAATGCAGCTGTATTTATTTTTCAGCAAGCGTATTATTGATATATTGTGATGTTTCCAATTTAATTGAAAGTAGGTTTTTCCAACTATATTTCTTTCATAAATATATATTTATGAGTTACTCTATTACTAGCTAAAGGTCATAAACAATAATATATTAGATTCTATCGGTATATCTATACTAACAATATGAGACCACATAGCAACAGAAGATCCACTGATCACCATCAGAGTCAGACCTTTAGATCAGAAGAATACCAGGGACATATTTGATCAGATACTTGAGGAAGGTATGATTCGTCCTAGCTCAGATTCGTGAACATTACTAATACACATGCAAGCAAAACAACAGGATGATGAATGGAGATCAGATCATGATTACCGTACCCTTAACCTTTTTACAATTCTAGATTTATATCCGATAAACTATGCGAAATATATGATTGGGGAGGTCGCCCAACGCATCACAGATATTTTAGAGATTAATATATGAGGTACTAAAACAAATACCGCGTATACATTCATATATATATATATATATATATATATATATATATATATATTAATGATGTCAATTTTGTTTATGATGATCTAGAGCGATGTTCAAAAGATTTAAAAGAGATAAGCTAGTATAAACAATTTTGGTCTACTATTAAACGTGAAAAATGGGTTTTGGCAGAAAAATTGTTCAAGTTCCTGTGTCACACAATGTGATATGATTAAATAATCTATTAAAAACAAAATTGACTTAATCAAATAATTTTTGACATAGGCAGTTACCAAAGAACTGTCCCCCTTCATTGGAGTGTGTAATTATTATAGAGTATCTATCTCCATGATGACGCAAACATAAGCTCGGCTGACATGACATTTCCACAAGCTGAATTCTCATAAGTCTAAATCTCGTCTGCATTTGGAAACTTCGATCAGATTATGGTCTATAGCATTAAAAACTGGCTTGTACACAGTATTTTATTGCATGCCATTATTTCAAACGTATAATTAAGTTAACTTCATATAAAATGTCCGGCAATGCGGACTCAAATGCAACTCACTATATTTAATATAAGTCGAGCCTGTAAAGGGAGCCTACACCGTGGTTGCCAAGTAAGTACATAGTACCAACATAGTTTCCGAGGGGGTACATGGTACCAACACAATGGATTTCAAGGTATGCTAAATTTAAAATAGGAATTCTGTCCTGACGACCGGTGGGCAGAAGCTAGCCAGTTCGGGAATGATAGCATGAACCTTAAAGGGTCTAAAGGGACACAGCCATCATCCTGTTTCATTTGAAGCCTCGAGTTTGGTCTAACTGGAAAGGATACTTTTAGCCTCGCATAACTCCTGTCTTCACTTTAAACAATATTTTCCATGTCACCATTTCGTAGTAAAGAACGACAGCACATCGTAGTTTGAGACCTCCGAAAGGTTCTCAGAATTTTTCAAATTGACTAATTCGGAAAATGATCCGGATGATTGAGTTAAATTTACCATTATTCGTACCAAAATGATAGCAAACGTGGTAGAAGATTTTTCATTATGCATGAAGATAAATTAAATAATCTGTCATAAAGTTAAACTGTCGCTCTGGCAAAATTTTTAGGCGAACAAATCTCCAACAGAGTTGATAGGCGATACGCAAATCATCGCATGCAATATGGATGGAGATCTTACCAGCAAAATTTGACTCCAACCAGTCTGTCGGCGCATGATATTTGACGAGTACCTAACTTGCGTAATATTGCTGTACATGCTTAGAGACAATTGCTTCAAGAACATTTCTTCTGCCCCATCATCAAACATGATATTGACGACAGCATTAAAGATTTCCGCCCATGATAACTGTCCAAGGTCTACAAATATACGCGTTCTGAATTTGGCCCGTTTCGAGCTGTCTAAAACTCACTTCAGATTTATTCATGCTGACAGTATTGCCCTTACTGAAGTTCGTAGCTTCCGATACTGTATGATAATAAATGATCATCATACAAGTTTGTCGAGGTAAAACCGTTAACCAGCCAAGATGCAGAAAATACCACTTACCTGTGCTTGATACACGGAGTGGCAAGATTAAGTGTACCGGATGAAGTGGTTTATGATTAGACTGCCCATATCATGACGCGCATTTTTCACTGGAGTCTACAATACTTTGGCGTCGATGTGCAAATAAAGACAACAATTAAACCTAAATGTAACATTCTAGTGAAATTCGTACATCGCGAGTTAAAGACGAAGCTATGTGACTTTTATTGGCATAGTATAAAAACGTCTGTTGCGCGAGTCATATTTGGTAATAGCCAGTAACTACCCGCATACTTGATGAGCGGTTTGGTTATACGTGATGAGTCATCAGTCGCAGCAGATACTCAGCAAAAACAACGTGGACTAAACTGTCTGCGTCCGCAACCTACCAGAGAAATGTAAACAGGCTTATGGACAATTTATATGATACAATCCACTCTCAAGGGAAAAGTAAACCTGGCCTCACTCGATAGTCAAACTAGGTATAAAAATTTTGTCATCGATGGCAACGGAAATCACATTCATGCATCTATTGATCTTTTTAAGTTCGCATTTGAGTTCCATATTTCGACCTAGATTTTAACAGGAAATAGTAATAGTCAAGAACAAATTTTCGCTACTTTCTAACCGTCAACCAGTACTTCTAAAGAAATTAGGTTGACAGGAACTATTGCGGAGTACTCAGGAAATGTGAACAAGTCTCCGTTTTTTAATTAGTTTTAAACTAGATATAGTCGTAGTCGATTTTTGCAGCGTTGATGTAACACGGCGGTCCAATATACAAGTTTAATAAGTATACGTTTTATTGAACCACATTTTTAATTCGACATTAAATATTATTCGTTGTCAGTTTTTAAATTAAAAAAAATTGTTTGTTTTTTTGGTTAATCATTCAACTTCTTTAGAACAACCATTTGCTGTTTTACTTGATAAACATGCGCGTGGTATGTAGGCAGCATCCGTAGACAGTGACTGAGTCAGCAAGGCGCTAATGATTGTAGGTCACAAGCAAGTCAGATGGTATTAGTGCTTTTATTTTGGTCTGGTGTGAGCCAGTAAAATTGCGTACTTAATTTGAATTTAATTGTAAATTTTCGGGGATTTATTAAGACTCGATTCAGACCTGTCAAAGTTTATTAGTACAGTAAAAAAAAATTAGTATGAATAAATTTTAAATTTGCACTTTTTTCAAACATAAATGCTTTCTAACCTCAGCTAGCTAAGTATCCATCCTTGAGTCTGACATTTGATGAAGTCGTGCTATCATCGGTAGACATACAATTAAAAGAGTTGACTAAAATGTTTCAAAGATTCGTCATTAGAAAAGAACAGGTTAATAAAACTCAGGATAAAATCTTATGTCCGAATAGGGCATATCAACAAAGAAGGAAATCGAGATACCCTCGATCATGTAGTCTGCATTTCTAAAAATGATTGTGTTATAATAAACAAAGGTTTTTATTCCTGTCAAAATCGCTTGCACTGTTCGGAGAATTTGCCAACCAGATGCCGTTTCCTTTTATGTCTGACCATAAGTCACAACAAAAAGGCAATGATATTTCTTCATGTAAATATGAGAGGATCTAATACAAACACCCCATGTTACAGTTTTGGTTCATAACTTTCATTCACGGAGAATCAACATTGACGCCAAAAATTTAGTTTGAAATGCCGAACAAAATAACAAACCAATCTGCATATATGATCCGGCTTAACAGACCAATACACATTTGCACCTTATAGATTTTGAATCGGGAGAAAATTATAACGTAGACAAAGTGCAACAGATTCAGATATCAAGAATGACTCTAATGCCAAAATGTTTTTATGGCATCTGCTAGCAACAGCCACGTGTAAGCCCAGTTCCAACTACTCACTTTCTTAATATAGTTTGTTGAGGTGAAATTTCGCACAATTTCATCGTCGCTCAGGTCTCACACAGCATTCTTGACTGATTTCCTGCTAATATTTCGGCTTATATTTGATCTAGAAATTTAGGAAATCATTCCCCTTTCTATCAGACTTGAAATAGGTTTTTGGACAAAAACTTGCAAAGGTTTAGAGTTAAAGGTTATACATCAATTTCTGATGCAATTTTTAATAGGGAATCAACAAATCTAAATTAAATTCAAATTCCTATTCGATCTCGGCAAATCAGAGCTACAACTGTTTAGAAACTACATACGATGTTTCCCATCGTCATTTTCTCGCTTTCCATGAAGCTGTACTCTGTTTTAACTGTATTGTAAGCAATTGCAAATGTGTTGTTTTTCTCAGATAATGCTTCTTTAGTTAGCAGAATTAGAAATGTAAATTCACCACTCGCGAAATTACCTGTCAGTGTAGAAAGAAAGCTTTAAATAAAAGCGAATAGAAAATCGACATTTTATACGCAAACGGCGAATAAGACTTCATTATAGACGCGCTAACAATGCCAGAAGTCTCGAAGTAGCTGCATTGGGCTTAGATGTTCTTGATCAAATTTATGCCTTTTAGTGAGGTCAAATTGATTCCATCCTTCCTACTAACAGAACAAAGCACACAAACTCAAGTTCAGAGTTCAGTGAGCCCCCACGCAACAAACATCGTATTGAGACTAGCAGAGTTTACCTATTGTATACTTTACGGTTACGCAGCCCCAAAAGCCAGTTTTGCTGATCAGCATTCAGCGAAACGATTTGACTCAATTCACGCTATTTCTTATTCAGGAAGTAAAGCAGCCCCCAAACTTACAACAAGTTGTTTCTGGTGTCATAAAATTGGGTAAAATGTTAAGCAATGTATCGCTGAGTATGCCGCATGCCGAAAAAATAACATTTATCACACAAACATTTTAAATTGAAAAATCGACTAACAACTACATCTATATGGTTAATCTTATTTAGATCAAAGTTGTGATCTTGATATAAATAACGTAAAGTTCTAACTAACCAACCAAAATTTGGCATTATAGAACAAACACCACGCTAACTGGACAGTACATGAAGAGTTCTGAATGTATACAAAACCGCCTTATTGGATGAACTGCCTTTTCTACATTATTCAATGCTTAGTTTATACCAACAAATTTATGTACATAATGGACATTTTTATATCAAGATATCAAAATGAATTTAAATACTTTTTATCATCGCCCACACAACCAATGTTTGTTTAGTTATAATTAATCTTAATGAGGTTCAATGTTTTAACTGTCACCTAAATACAATATATTAATTTAATCGATGGCCATACGCTGTTACACTTGGACGCAATTTCTCAGATGATATCATGCATAATTATCCCATTATGGTGTTTCTAACAACCCAAAATACGTCCCTTGTTTATCTTCGCTCTTTTCAAGCTCCAGAGCTGCAGGAACTTAACTGTTCATAACGATGCTGCGTTAGCCTCGCTAAAACAGATATATCGCGATCCTTACAAAATTTTACTTAGACAAACAATTATTTTCATTATCATTCACGGTGGACATCTACTTTGGTAAGTCGAGATAGGATCATACATTTAATCAAACAGACAGAAACTGTCAATATACAACCTTAATGATGCGTTTTAGCCCACTTATGCCAACAATTTAAAATAAGTCATAAATTAATTTTCTTATTGTGTATTTGATAAATTTTTTCTACAAATCGATAAGCTGAACTTAACCGCGGTTTATAGACCGCGTATGCTAGTTTGTATGATGATCAAACATTTACCAATTCTTTTCAATATATTTTGGACTGCCATGGTTATAATGTGGTGGTAGGTGATTTTAATAAGTTACATGACTGTGAAATAATCATTTTTTTCTAATCATGATCTCAAGCAGATTATAAAGGAATGAACAAGAGGTTTGGAATGCTTAGTTGATGTATATTTAGAAATTAAAACGGTGCAATCACACAGTTATGATATTGTAAACTTTTTCAAAGAATTGGATCAGAAACAAATTATTTTGCAATGGCACATCTTGAGTAGCAAAACACAGAAACTTAGTTTTGAAAATGCAAACGTGCAATGTTCAAAGAATCAACTGGAATCTTTTTAGAGAGTTAAGCATAATGATTGATTATGAAAGTTTTTATATCATGAACACTGATGAATTTTTTTCTTCTGTTTCAACGTTATTATCTGATATATTTCAGGCATCTACGTTTACGGATATTATGTAGGATATTTTGTAGTTATAGTAATAGCTTTTTCGGGGTAGCTGTCTATTTAGTGATGATTTCCTACATTTTAATGGTGGTTGTTATCCCCACCCGTTCCATGATCAGTCCCTGACTTTTTCCGAAGGGTGATGTAAGAAAACTCATCCATTTTCAGACGTTTATTGCAAGTGGCGTAGCTAAGCATGAATCAATACACAGTTAAACAAAATGGACCGTGCTCTAGACGCCAAAAAAAGTGATATATTGTCAACACAATTGAATGTTTTACACACAAGTAATTATCAGGAACACAAACGTCTGAATCGTGATGAATACATGTGAATAATTAAAAATATATGATGATATAAATCCAGATTCATTAGCAATTCAGTTTAAAGTCACTGGTAAATATTGTCACTGATAATTGATGGATAAAAATCGTGCAAAGGCAGTCTTGAAAAAACATCACAAATAATTATTACACTGTTTGCTATGTTTTGAATATCTTAATTATAATAATCCATTGAACTATAGAATTTTGGGAATATGATTGAGAAACGTCTGTTGTCCTGATGCGTGGAATCATATCTGGACTGTTGTTAATAGTCTAAACTGAGATTAATGCAAAGAAAGTCAATAAATCCACATAGGCACTTTAATACACCGCAAGTTACCTGCGTTTTGCGAGCGGGTGTGTATATTTATTAAACAAAACCCTATTAATTACAATTAAATCTGGCGTTTAAGAAATCTCAATTAAAACTGCTTGAAACTAACAGAGATGGTTTCTAAAATCACAGTTAAGAGAAATATTGTGTAAAAACAGAGTTAGACTATTTGACCTTAAAGTGCACTATATTTTTTTTAAATTGAACATAGTTGGGCTGTAACGCGGAGCCGCGTGTTTCATTTATGCCGAAGCGAATCAATAGGAAATTATGTAAATTAAGAATTGAACGAGACAATATAATGAAAGGTAGTCTTATCAATGGTATTAAAAAAATGAGGTTAGATTTGATTTATAAAGAAATTAATTTATTACTGCTGATAATCCGTCAAAGATCAGAAAGAATTATTTTGGCCAAACCGAAGATTAATCTTAGATTAGGATACTAACTCCTCACAGATTACTGTAAATATAAGGAGAAATTAAAGATCGTATTAACTGTGGATAAAACTGAGTATGAATTTCTCTGTGAATTGGATGAAGTATTTGGCAATTTGATATGCAATCCACAGAATGAAAGCAATTTCATGGATCTACCTGATCTTTAGGGTGACCTGAAACCAGGACTTGTTATTGACTGTGATACATTGATAAAATTAATGTTAAAAATAAAATCAAAAAACAAAAAGGTCACCTTGGTACATCGATTAATAACCTACTTCAATTACCTTTAACTTTGATAAATGCGCTCTGTAATTTTATAAATAGATATTTGAAGAATGGGAAATTACAAATCCATATTCTAACGATAGTAGCTGAACCGTTTCCAAAAGTAATTAAGCCAACGTGCGACAGTGATTATAGTCTAATCTCTGTTATCACTTCGTTTTTGAAGATAATAGAACGATTGATACTAGATCATTTAGAATGTATGTTGGCTTTACGAAAGATAGATCGACAATTACTTAATATGCTTTCTATGTGGAAACATGTAATTACACTAGATGAGAAAAAGTTAGATGCATTAATTGTATTTATAGATATCTCAAAAGCTTTTGAATCTATATCTTTTAATAATATTTTGAATGCGATTAATTTATTGAAAATTGAGCCGAATATTTTTAGATTACTTAGATACTTTTTATATAATCGAAGAATGAGTATTCAAGTAAATGATTTGATATAAAACTCGAAAATAGTAACAAGTGTAATTCCACAAAGATCAAGTTTGTGGCCAATTTTATTTAAAATCGTATTTGCACATTTAGAAACTAAGATCGTTAACAGTCGAGTTTGCAAATTTGCTGATTATTTAAAAATAATCTTTCCAATTGATCCAAAAAATGTTGAATTCTCCAAAAATAATGTAATACTAGATTTGTATGATTTAAGTAGATATTTGATAACACTAGCGCTGAGAATAAACAGTAATAAGACGAAAGCTTTAAAAATAGGTAACAGAACTGAATTTAATTAAGTTTATTTTCATGATGCTGTGATTAATGATGTTTTTGAGATTAAACTTATTCAAGAAATTAAGGATTTAGGTATAACTATTCATTGTACGGCTTCTGCTGAGAGACATATTGAAAGGATAGTAGTTAGTGCCAAGAATAGATGGGCACTAATAAATAGAAATATTTTATCGAGTGAAATAAAATATAAAATGTTTATAATATGGATTAGACCGATATTGGTATATGCTGACGCTACTTGGAATCCTTTAACAAAGGGTTTGTCTAATAAGATAGAAGCTGTACAAAGAAAAGTTGTGAAACAAATTAGTCCTATCTCCTGTACTATATACGCCACTAGATTACAGTTTGTATCACTGCATCCTTTATAGTTTACCGGAGAATCCAATAAGAAGGGAAAAGTCATGAAGTTTGGAACTGGAATCTGGACATTTGTTTGCTCTCACTTTCCTTTGGTAGGAATGTTGAGCAAAGTTATTCTCTTATTTAAAGGCACAAAACTTACGATCAATGCCAGGCAACGGCAAAAGCATCTCCATGTGAATGACTTTCAAATTTATGTACTGAACGGAAAATCTACAATGTGCTTGAGCTTTGATTTATGATAATAGGAGTCTCCTGGTTGAATAAGACAGGATAATTGAGTCAACAACATAACTTCTTAGACTTTTATTTCCAGTTTGTATTATTAAAATTGAAACGTTATGCATTATATCGTCATGTTAGTCAACAAGACATACAATCAATAGCTATTGATTGTTCTCTTTTTTGCATAATGTTACACTCGAATTATACCTTAATTTTTCCTATTTCGATGATGAATCGATTACTCTTTACAGCCGAACTTTCTGATATTGAAATATTGTACAGTACAACTAATGAGATTTACTTATCTGCATGAGACTAATTGCACATATTTATGTGATATTACATATTTTTTATGTTGTACATTTTCTAATATTATTATCTATTTGATGGAACATGTGTGGTCTCAATCCAAATAAAGAAATTCTGTTCTATTCTGTTCTATTAATTAAATTGATTATCATTTGTCCAATAAAATAACACAAAATCCGAACTGCATTTTGTTTCCTTCGTAGAAAACACTGTGTTGATTTCGTCTTAATGTCTTCGTTTTTGGCCTTGCTTGCTATCTAGAAACGCTGTTTTACACACATTGTTTCATTTGCAAAGCTTATTATTAGTCACGCCAGCCATTGCTTTTGAGCTTCCAGGTAATCGTAATTGATTATTTATTGATCGATTAATACGATTGTCATTCTCTTTGTGTTGCTGAAAATATCATCTATAAGATTCACTATGGCCAATAGTATACCATTTTAAGCATTGTGTTTCTGCTAATTTCGTTATTGACGTCCACCTGCCTAAAGATCACAAATAAAGCAGCATGAAAAACACAGATGGTCTATAAGAAATTATAAAAATCGCCTTATGTTCAAGTAATTCTCTGAAGAATTTTTTCATTTTCACAATATTAATAACTTCTTGTGTGGTTGCTTTATGTAACATGGCACAGTACACCAGCTGGAGCATTTCATTTGGAGACTGCACCGGGACCACACTCATATTGTTACTATTTTTTAAACTTAGAATCAAGAATTATTATAAATGGTAAAAAACATATTGAAAAAATCGTACTTTATTTTTCAGTTACTTTCGTGAGCTACATAAAAACTTTACGTGCACTCGTATTTCAAATTTATTTTCTGAATTCTTTTCAAATTCACGTCTTAAATTGTTATGCGATTGAATGCTAAATGTAGCAACTGAATTTTAAATTTAATGGACGACACTTTTTCATATACCGGCTGTCTAATTAAAATATTATTCTAATTTCCACTTGGGATATTTGATTAATTCTGCATTTATTTTAATACCAAGTCGACGAAATATTTAACAGCGGCTTCTGTTCAATTTTCAATCTCTTTAATCTGTAGTAACAGTTTTCAAAAGCGCTTCATTACTAGCATTTACAATTTTGAGTGCACGATTCCTTTAAATATAAATTATTTTAGTTAGGTTCCCTATAGCGATATGTGCGTAACTTTATAATATTCTGTTGCATTTCCTAAATAAGTGCCTGTTTTTTCTGATGGCTGACCAGTAATCAATCATAGGCAGAGCGGATTTTTAGGCTCACGAAGCACGTAGTGAAAGAGAATAAGAGTTGGAATTTCTGCGAATCAGCCGGCGCTACAAGAAGCAGATATGCATATCGACATTTGACTAATCATCAATCTCGCCATTTTTATCGAAATTCAGAATCCCCAAATACAGAACTGTAGTCGATAACATCATACCGGAATGTAACAATCAAGTCACGTTTACTATTCTGATCATATCAAACTTATTCCATGCATTTTAAGCCCCTCAAACCAACACTCGAAACTCAAATCATAACTTGCACGACATGACGTTATATTGATAGAATTATTCTCTTGGTTATTCATTGTTATATGCATCTCATTTGCAATTTTTACGCACACTTGCACTTCTTTTTCACGTCGTGTTTGCATCAGCTCATATGAATCCACATTGATTTCAGGGTCTCACGCTTTCATTTATCTCGTTTTCTGCTAACGCGCTTTTATCGCCGATGTACCATTATTCAATATTATGCTATTTTAGCAGGAAAGCGCTCGAGTATACGTCATTTGTCATATTTCTGTAATAAATCATAAAGTTGTACCCTATGGCTCCCATTTGTAGCTACATTTGCTTTATGTGGGCCTTGACCATGATGCATTGAACTTGCAACCATATGTAGCAAATAAATATTCACCGCCTTCATAATACAGCATTCACATTTTACCATATAGACGTACTTTTTCAAGCGAAACGCTATCTAGCTTCTTTGATCCTACATTAAATTCATCCCATCGTTAGCATTGATCACAATTGCCTAGAGAACAACTAACTTAAACCTGGCATTGCCTATTGCGGATCTCTGTCCAACGCTGACGATGCGAATCTGAAATATTTTCAGCACCGCACTGATTTGCTTTACTTGGTCTTGACCGGCCAATACGAATGATATTTTTGAATGTCACTAACGTGTCTATTCTGCTTTATGTCATTGATAAACCAGTGAACGATTGGATGTCTACAGCCTCAAGGTCGAGCACATAAAGACATATTATTGTCAACCTATTGGAATATAATGAACCAGATGTTGAACTGGGTCAAAACTCCGTTCTACAGAATTAATCGCACATTGCCGAGATCTACTTGTATTTTTTCATTTTTTATCCGAGCAGGAAAGTGGTGGAATAGGTCAAATTAAATCGTAGCCCAAAAAATTTTCAATTTAATTTAGAGGCAGGGATTCCACTTTATTGACTGAATGCACGCTATTTGGCCTGAGGATTCGCCGAATCATTATTGATTGCGGTAAACGCGATGCACTTCCCACACGACGAACTTTTATTGCCTTGCTACCCGCACTTCGTTATCGCCTGGGTGTTCCTGATTTCCGTCCGCTGCCTCACCGTGGTCGTTAAAATTCTGCATCGTTCATTTTTGACTATGACAGGTTGTCGTCAGTCATACAAAACTTTTTTGATGACGCCTTCCTAGCCATGTATGCTTGCTTAACTCATTAATCGGATTCATACATTTGTCAGCCGCATATGGTGTTTCCAGAAATTATTACCAGAAATGCACTGTTGGGGTATTTTTGCGGGGTTACTATCTAGTTCGTGATTCTATACCCGTCCTACATATCAATGGTGGCTATTATTACTACCCGTGCACCTAATCAGTATCTGATCCTTTTCGGCTGGTTGATATGCGAAAGCCGAAACTTGGTTTCATACATATATTAGATATAATGTTGCAAATAGATATATAATTCACAGTTATTTCAAATTGAACATGAGTTGGTTGGCAATAATACAGATTTTAATGCAAAAGTATGTTTTAAACACCATTCACAATTAAACTAAATTGTCCGTCTTCTAGACGGCAAAAGTTAAAATGATTTATGTTTACACAGAAAATTTTTTTATGCACAATCAGTTTTTCGCATACAAATGTCTGAATTGAACTGTATTTATACAATCGACTCAAAATACATGATGATATGAAAAAAGTCATCGTTAAAAGTTATCACTAAAAATGAAGGGGTAAGCCACATAAAGACTTCAATGACAAAAACTCGATTGAAAATACATGATGACATGAATGGAATCAACGTTAAAAGTTATCATTAAAAAGGATATGTAAACCGTATAAAGACTTCAATGACAAAAAACTCACAAATATTTAGTTCACTGCTTGCTATGGTTTTAAACTCATGTCATTATACTAATCCATTATTCTCTGAAGTTCGGATAGGCCTTCTTGAATATGCACAGTAAATCCAAAGTGTAACTTATCCAACTAAGCGAAATAAGTTCGCAGTGACACAATAGTCCACCGCGTGATCCTCGCGGATCGCGCGCGGTTCTGTTTTTTAATAAAAACACTATTAATTACAAATAAAATTGCAGTTCAAGAAATATCGATTAAAACTGCTTGAAACTAACAGAGATTGTTCCTAAAATCACAGTTAAGAGAAATATTGTATAAGAACAGATTTAGATTATTTGACCTTAAAGAGCACTGTATCGAACATCGTTGGATTGTAACACGGAGCCGCGTTTTACATCAACCCCCGCGACAATGAAAATTAGTACACAATGAAGGGGGCTAACCTTACAGGAAGTGTTATTGCTCTGCCATACCGTGTAACGACTGATTTTGGTTCTGTCAACACTGATACTGGTTCCTCTATCTCTCGCGTTCTTGGACGGATGGTTAGGTCGAAGTGTTCGAGAGTCACGTCCAATGATGTTTCTTGTCGTGTTGGCGATGATGAACGAATATTTGAAACATCTTTTTGATTTGGAGAACGAGATTGTGTGTACTCGTACCCCAAACGTCGCTATGTTGGAGCCATTGGCGCAGGTCAGACTGCTGGTGTCGACTGGGTGGGTGGGTTCGAGATAATTGTGGCGTAGTAAGCTTACATCTGATCCAGTGTCTATGAGAAATAATTCGCCAGAGGTTGCGTCACGGATGAGAAAAGATGTTGATAGTGGCAACTGACGATGAGACTGGTTGCTGGCATTTGGGCGTTTGAAGCATGACTTGACTGGAGCCGTCGCTGTAAAGACAATAGTTTGATTGCGCTCTACCGCGAAAGCAACGTGCTTCGAGCCATCAGACGTGGAGCGGCCAACAATCTTGGGGTGCTCAGCCTCTACTGCCGCCGAGGAGGCTGACCCCACCCGTCTTCCGAACCTTCCATGGGCGGATCCTCCTGAGTTGTTGAGGGTGACCGCGCCCACTTGAACGTCGCGTCTGTGCGCGGGAATGTGCAGCCGTTTCCGAGGCAATAACGTGTGGAGTGGCCTTCATCCAAAGTGCTTGATTTTCTCAAAATATAGACCTTTATTAATTTCTTACTGGCTGTGAGTTTGACGAACCGAGGCACCATTTATGTAGGGGTATTTTTGCGGGGATGGTATCTAGTTCGTGATTCTATACCCGTCCTACATATCAATGGTGGCTATTATTACTATCCATGCGCCCACAATAACACTGATCCTTTTCGTATGGTTGATGTGAGAAAACCGAAACTTGGTTTCATACATATATTAGATATAATGCTGCAAATAGAAATATAATTCACAATTAGTCCACACTGACCATGTGTAGGTCGTCAATAAAAACAGATTTTAATGCAAGAATAGGTCTTAAACACCATTCACAGTTAAACTAAATTGTCCGTCTTCTAGACGACAAAAGTTAAAATGATTTATGTTTACAAAGAGAAATGTTTTATGCACAATCAGTTATTCGCTTATAAATGTCTGAATTGAACTGTATTTATACCATCGATTTAAAACATATGATGATATGGAAAAAGTCATCGTTAAAAGTTATCATTTAAAATGAAGTGGTAAGCCCCATAAAGACTTCAATGACAAAAACTCGATTGAAAATACATGATGACATGAATGGAATCAATGTTAAAAGTTATCACTAAAATTGAATATGTAAACCATATAAAGACTTCAATGATAAAAACTCGATTGAAAATACATGATGATATGGATTGAGTCGATGTTAATAGTCATCACTAAAATTGAATATGTAAACC